>VMDO01014550.1:0-54203 GCA_007922755.1 Pedetes capensis | reverse complement strand
AAAAAAAAAAAAAAAAAAAAACACCCAAAACCAAAAAACCTTTATTATACATTGACAAACAGTGCTCAAAATGCCAACACTATTTAATAATTATGTAACTTTATGCAATCTAAGCTATTAAATGAGGATAATCACCTCACACATGTGGCTATGAAGATTAAACAATATATAAAAGTAAAACACTAAGTAGGACCTCCAGGCACAGAGTAGGTCCTCAATAAATGCTAGCTGCTAATCTGTGCTCTCTTTGTATCAAATGCTTCTAGAGAATGCTTAGTTGCCTCAATGGTCTCACATCATAGCTTTACCCTAAATGGTCTTCTCCCCTCAAAAAAACATGAAAGGTAAACAGCTGGGTTTTTTTACTTCTCATCCTCTGAGGTTACCACAGCCCCCATGATCTACCCTCATTCTTATATAACAAGGAATGAGCCCGGCTCACAGAAATTCTTCCTTACCCTCTTTCAACAAGTTTGGATTGTCTCTCTTGATCTGAAAGGTAGCCCAAATGTCACTTCATCAGCTTGTGAAGAGACAGAACACATCTCAGAGGCATGTCAAGAAAGTGCACCTGAATAATATCTTATGGAAAGACAAAGTCATTCTTCTAGGCACACAATCAAAACAGGGGTAGATTATTATAGATCACTTTCTGAACTATAACTACACACAGATTTGCAAAACTTTCCAAGGGCCAAAAGAAAAATATGCCTCTGATGACAACAATGGCTGACCAATAATATTCTTCAAATATTAAAATAACAGGTTTAAGGGAAAGAAAGAGAATAAGATGATACTAAAATTTAAGGTAAATCAAAATTCAGTTCAGATGATTAGAAATGAAAAGGGGAATTCAAACTATCATAGGCTGGCACTAATACCACAGCAACAAAAGTTGATTTTACTCAATCAAAATGCAAGTTCATTTATTCTATCAAATTTTAGTACCTTATGTATAGGTATTGTATACCCCTCAAAACACCAGTTCCTAAAGTCTTAAACATTTGAAATCCAAACCAATCTTTTTCCAAACAGCAAGATATTATACAATACTATTTTCAAATGCCTTCATAAAGATTTTATAATAATCTTGCTAAAGTTACTGACTTGAAGTACCATTTCCTGAGTATGTTATAGCTGATAAAGGTTGTTCTGGCTAAACACGCTTTGAATGGAAACTTTAGAGGTTAAGATAATTTTGGAATTTGAAGAATCCCAAATGTTTAAAAAGAAAGAGGGAGAGTGAGAACTGGTAGTGATTGATGAGAATGCAAACAAAAAAACTAACAAAAAATTTTATCAAAACCAAAGATTCTGAAATCAAATTAAAATGTTCCCATTAAAATCTAATGATTCATCAGTCACTGGTAATTTAAATATATATTTTTACTCAGATGTAACATAATTAAAAACTAAGACAACTCGAGATCTTAACAATGAAAAATTAAAAGAACCAGAAATAGAAGTTAATGATAAAAAATCAACAATTTCCTCAGACATTGTAGCACACGCCTGTGATCCCAGCACTCAGGAAGTTGAGTGACAAGCCATTCCTAGGAGGGAAAGATATAAGTAAATTGTTTTACCTTTGGCAAGGTATAAAAGTGAGGGTTAACAACCAGGTAGGCAGGTAAGAAAAAAATTAAACTTAATGAATTCTTGAAGATCTCAGGCATACAAATGGCAAGACTAATTTGATAGAGAATAATCTTTAGACTCTTCCCTAATAACAAAGTAATTTTTTGAAAAATAGCTAACATTTCATGTGTGTTTACTATATTCCAAGCATTGTACTAGCATTATTGTTTTTAGTTGCTGTTAGTCGGTGTCCAACTCCTAGGGACCCTACATACAATAAGTGAAACACTATTGTCAGTGCTTCTCTGCTATTCATAGGGTTTTCAATGGCAGATTGTTTTTTGGAAGTGGGCTGCTGAGTCCTTCTCCCAAGCCTATAGCACCTGGTGTCTCCAGTGGTCCCCATCCAAGTACTAATCAAGTCCGACCCTACTTAGCTTCTGAGATCTGACAGGATTGGACGTCACAGTGGTATAGCTGCAAGTGTGCTAGCATTAACCATGCCTTACTGAATTAGATCCCGCAATCTATTAAGAAAAGATTATTAGCATCTTTGCTTAATAGAGGAGAAAATGCTCCACAGTGGGTAAGTAATTTGTCCAAGTTCCTACAGCTAGTAGGTGGCGAAGGTGGGATTCAAACAAAGGCATCATAATTACAGAGGCTAGAATGCAGTCCATGCCTCATCTCCAATCCAGACATCCTTTCTTAATGCAATTTAAACTATTTAAATAATTTCTTTGGTTTACTTTTCATAGAGAACAAATTGAAAACATTCTTCTATTATTCATTTAGATGAATCAAGACAGAATACTAGGAAAGATAATCCAGAATTCAACTTTTTTACATTGTAGGTAATGATGTCATTACTTGACTTAGGGTAACATATAACTCTAATCTCCACAGGAAAAATAGAAAAGAAAGCATGGAGCAAATTTGAACCTTCTCATTCTTGCCCCAATCTTCCCATCACAGAACATTAAACTAAAAACAACTGAAGATTATTTTTAACCTAATCAAGGGGAAAAGATCTTTTTGAAGTTTGATAGGCAAATGAAAACTTTTTGCCATGTAATTGTCAACAGTCTTTCACTCCTCTAATGTAAATAATATAAGAAAAACTAAATGAATTTTAAGATTTATCCTATGCTATGACACAACTAAGGTAAAGGCATATCATTCATCTAACTAAACACAATTTCTCATCGTATTTGATTTTCAAAAATGAGACTACTATTGAATATATAAACACATATGTACATCCATATACATCTGCAGCCATAGCATGCTGGCATCCTATCCCGCCTGATCTCAGAAGCTAAGTAGGGTCAGCCCTGGTTAGTTCTTGGATAGGAGACCGCCTGGGAATACCAGCTGCTGCAGGCTAGGGAGAAGGACCTGGCAATCCACTTCGGAAGCAATTTGCCATTGAAAACCCTAGAAATAGCAGAAAAGCACTGACAATAGTTCTGGGTATAGCACGGTGTGGGGGAGCGTTTCATTCTATAGTACACAGGGTCACTATGAGTTGAACTGACTCCACAGCACCTAACATTAACATTCAGATGCACTAGAGACACATGTAAGTATGTCTCATGCGTGTATGTACTTTATAGTCAGTCATTTATGGTTGCCAGTCCTTTTTGGTCCCTCCTGTGCCCTGATAATATTGATCTTGTAACTATGCTGTGGTTTTGAATCTGCATAAATTATACTTCTCTTGCCTCTCTTGAATCTCTCCTGTTCTATGAGGCACACTTTCCCAACTTACAAAGTAATTTCGTATTAAATCTGAAGCTTCCAAAGAGTACTGGAAATTACCCAACCTAATGTCATTTACAGTTATAAAAAAATTCAATTCTTTTGTCCTGGATACAGATCTGTTAATTCTAGCACTAGAAATATGATCTGTCTCTTACTAAAATGGAACATGGGGTGTGCTGAGTATTAAACTAATAAGATTAATCAAGAAACTAAAATACTCTACATTAGTAGCAATCATATTGCCATCCATTAAGAGAGCAGACAGCACTCTCTATGTAGCTAGTAATCTCAAATGGTATATCAAAAAGAATCACTTGTAACAATTTAAAATTCTATTTACTATATTAAGGAAACAGTATGATTAGAAGGAATGAAAAAATATTATTCCTGTACTAGCAAGTATTTCTATTAGCAAGGAAAATCAGTCTTCTAGTTTTCAAAATTGACAGGTTCTCCCTGAAGTCTTAGGGAGGATCTTTTGTCCTCTAATTCAGATATCACCAAGTTTTCTATTTTTCTGGGAATGCCAAGCTAAACCCAAGACTGAACAAAGTTACTTCTTACTTTTTAACTTAGAATCATCTTGCCTATAGACCTTTCTATCTATGAGATCTGTATCTAAGTGGCTTCTGCCAATTACTTTATATCTCAAAACTTCGTTTATTTTCTTCATGGTATTTAATTTTTTTTCTTGTTTATTCATTCTACTCCATTAGTTTACAAGCTCTATCTTGTTCACTCTCCTGAAGGAAACTACAATTTTAAGGGGCTAAAACTTCTTCTCCAATGAGTTGTAATCTTAATAGAAAAAATGTAGATTCAAAGGAAGGCAACTGCTTTCTCCAAAGTAACAGTAACACAAAGGTAATTTTTGTGTAAAAACAAACAAACAAACAAACAAACAAAACACCACCTACTCAGGCAGTCAGTCAGAGATGTGGCTCATGCCTGTATTCTACCAACCCAGCATGTTGGGAGGTAGAGCCAAGCGATTGCAGAATTCAAGGCCAGAGGCAGCCTGTAACTAGGTCTGGGGGTGCAGTTCAGTGGTAGAGCCCTTGCCTCACATGCTCAAAGCCCTGGGTTCAACTTCTCAGTACTGCCAAAAAAAGAAAATAATCAGGAGGTCACATTTTAAAATATTTTCTATATAGTAACATTAGTTTAATGAACTGTGAACCCCCAACCTAGTATTCTTTTCCCCATCTTGACTAAAATCAGTTATGAATAGATACCTTCTTTCCTCAGTCTAACATACCTTCAAGAAGGTTCCTGAATTCCTTCCTCTGTCAAGAAGTAGTTACTTTTCAAGCCAAGGACCAAGCTCAAAACGAGCACATATCTGGACAAGGGAGGTTTTAGCATAAAGAGAACCTTTTTTTTTTTTCCCAAAGAAACACAAGTGTATGCAATACAGCATATTGAATTAATATTCTAATGTTTGTGATGGAGCTGGGCTGCTTACTTCTGAACTTTACAAATCCTCTTCATTTTTATTGGGCTTAGAATTCATCCCCTTTTCCTTTCCCACTGTTGTCCAGGGGGTCACAGTCATAGGACAATTTGCACAACGGATTTCGCATGGTCATCCTACCTGGAACATGGCTCGCTCCCTACTGTAAGGGGCCCCCATCTCTTCTAATCAGATAGGCAAAAACAGGTCTCGCTTTTAGGTAGCGATGCCAAGGGATGCAGCAGGTTGAACCAGAGCACCTGGATGGCTTTCGGGGTGGTCCCTTGCGCTGCGAGGGTACAGCCGGTTGAAAGTACAACGTCATCTTATTTCTTGGTAGCATTTGTGAGACTTGTGAAGGCTGCAAGGGGATGCGCAGCTTTCCCACCGCACACAGCAACCACTGTGGTCTCCGGCTGCCCTAAAATTAAGCCACTGCTACGTCTCTTTGAACTGCGCTTCGGCTTACAAAAGGCTTTCACATGCCTTATCTGACTTGACCCTCACCCCACGCCTGTGGGATGTGCGTCGTCGTGGTGCCTGTTTTATGGACGAGGTAAAGGACTCTGTCCACCGAATTATTCCTAAGGGCCGCCTTCTACCAGTGGGGGAAGAAGCTTCCTGACAGAGACTAGCAGGTGTCACACCAGCAGCTCGCAGCCTCTCAGCTGGCCGGCGGGCCAGGCTACAGCCTCCACCCGGATCAGGAACGTGGGCCTCGCGGCAGCAGCCGCTCGTGATCTCCAGGGTCCCCTCTATCTCCGCCTGTGCTGGGCCCGGACCCCAGACCCCAACGCGCCTCACACACTCCCCCTCAGGCTCACCGTCCGATCTCGCCAGACAGCGTCTGAAAGGGACTGGGAAGCTCCGCGTCCGCCACAACCGGCCAGGGTCACAGACCCACGCTCGGAGGCGACGGCGGTGACGGCCACCCGAAGGCCTGCGGGCTCCCGGGAAAGGAAACCCCGATCACAGCCAGGCAGCTGACATTTCCCAGTCAGCCGGAGCCCCGCCCACTTCCGCTTCCCCGCCCACCTCGCGCTTGGACCAGCCCTGCGCCGCAGGGGTTTGTGGGTATCTGCAAGGCGGGCAAAGCTGCGAGAGAAGTAGTAGGGAGCTAGATGGTCTAGGGAAGAGGGCAGGAACTACAATTCCCAGCAGGCTGCGGGGCCGCGGGCGGCAGTCTCAGAGAGAGCGGGCAGAAGGTTCCTGCGCGCGCGGTGAGGATGGAACGTTGGTAGAGTTCGCGGGTCTGGCTGCTGGGGCCCGAGGCTCGCGCGCTGGGGCCGCTGCCGCGCGCAAAAGTGAATCCGGCAGACGGACAGCTTTACAGTTAATGCCCGTATTTAAAACTCTGTAACTTGTGGCCACCATGCACAGGTAAGCCGAATGCAAAATGTAGCAAAATATGAATGGACCATTTTAAATCTTTTAGGCCACTAATATTGTTATTTCTCGGATTGTTTCTGGTGTGAATGGGCAGCTTAGCTCTTGGGGGAAAGTATGGATGGATGGATGCGTTAAGCGGAGATCAGCGTGCAGTTTCATTTAGCTTCCCTCGTAGGGTTTTCCGGCTATCCTTTTCAATCACTAAGTTACTGCCCTCTTTCTTTCCTTGTTCCCTCCCCGGACGATATTCTTGAGGCCTTCTGCATGATCGTAAATCGAAAAGCCTTTCTGGCGATCAGTTTTCTCTTTCATTCTTGGAAACACGTTTCAGGCACGTAAAAGTTTTAAAAGTTTTCTACAGTTCATAACTTGACACTTCTTTGGTTCCTATCTTGAGTTATTTAGGGATATGTTTTCAAAAGGGATGGGGTATTATGCCTTTCTGCAGGAAGCACCTCCAGGAGATTCCAGACCAGAGTAGCAACGTTACCACCAGCTTCACGTGGGGATGGGATTCCAGCAAGACTTCTGAACTGCTGTCAGGCATGGGGGTCTCCGCCCTGGAGAAGGAGGAGGTGGACAGTGAGAACATACCCCAGGAACTACTCTCAAACCTGGGCCACTCTCAGAGTCCTCCACGGAAACGGCTGAAGAGCAAAGGGAGTGACAAAGACTTTGTGATTATCCGTAGGCCTAAGCTCAATAGAGAGAACTTTCCAGGTAAGGTATGAGGGTAAAACTCAGGAATGTAAGGCGTGGATAGAACCATTTTTTTGGTAAATCTGTATTGAAGGATGTTTAGGATGAGTCCTTTTTAAATTACCTCATTCTATAGTTATTTTGAAATGAAATGGGGCCAGTTGTTATTGAAGTCTACTGGAATCTTGATAGGTCTTTAACTTCTTGTGCACAATCAACTGGAAACTTTTAACCCATGAGACAACATTCCTGCTCTTTTCCTTAGAAGGGAATCTGCCTGTTCAAAGTCCAGCTCACAGCCACTGATAAATGGAAATGTAAACAGTGTTCTCCTTATAGGATTCCTTTTGTTTATAATCTGCTGTTTGTAATCCTGAATGAGCTTTCTGCCTTAATCACTGTAGTTTTTAGTCAATGGACTGCTAAAACAAATGTTAACCTAAGTGAAGAAGACATTTCCCCAGGTCCACTCCCAAGCAGACTTCTCCTGGGATATTAGTCAGTTTGATTTCCCCAACATCCAATCAATCATTGTGTCTTTCCGTCTTGTCTAGTAAATGTTTCTCAAGCTCTTATCATATCTTGCCTGAATTATTGTAATGGATTCATCATTCCAGCCTTTTCCTCCCCAGGTCCAACCCTTAGAAGTAAAATGGATGACCTAAAACGTAGAACTCATTCCTCTCCTATAGCTCCTCATCCCCACATGTCTGTCTGCTTGTCGTGCTGTGGGGGCTTGCATGTTGCTGTGATCTGAAAGCTATGCCACCAGTATTTCAGATACCAGCAGAGCCACCCATGGTGGACAGGTTTTAGCTGAGCCTCCACACTAAGACAAACTAGGGAGAAGGACTTGGTATCCCCCTTCCAAAACAATTAGGCATTCAAAACCCTATGAATAGCACAGAAGCACTGTCAAATATAGTGCCAGAGAATGAGCTCCCCCCACCCTGCCGCCTGGGCTGGAAGGCATTCAAGAAACGACTGGGGAAGAGTTGGTCTCCTCAAAGTCGGGAATGGAGTAAAGCCCCTAAGACCTCCTTTTGCTGATGTGTTATGACTAAAAATGAAAAGAAACATAATGACTGCAACAGTGGGCTCAAACATAAAAAAAGATCGTGTGCATAGCACAGTGTTGGGTAGTGTTTTCATTCGGTTTTACATAGGGTCACCCCACAGCAAGAGTAGCTCCTTATACCATGATTTCTCAAGCAGTTTAACTGAGTGCCTCCAGGGTGGATCAAAACTCTGGACTACTCCAAGCCATAGGATAAATATACTGCATTGACCTGAAGGACTAGTGTATCAGTTTTTTCTTGGTAGTAAGTGATTTAAAACCATAATTCAGATATTTGCTGAGCATTATTCTAGGTGCTGAGGATATAGTAGTGAGCAAAATATAAACACTCTTACCTTCGTGGAGCTTCCGTGCTAGTGAGGGAATATAATAAGCACAAATACAATAAATATGATTTTTTTTTTGTAGTATGCCAGAAGATGATAAGCATCATGGCTAAAAACAGAAATGGAGCAACCCAAGAGGGAATAAAAGTCTTGGAGGAGGAAAGTAAATTGCAGTTTTAAACAGAGTATTGCGGGAAGACCTTTATTGGACAGTGACTTTTAAGCACAGGCAAGAAGGAGGCCAGGGAATGTGCCATGCCAATGCTGGGGAGAAAAGAGCCCCAGGCAAAAAGAACAACCATTTCGAGATCTTGGGGAGAAGGAAGAAAAAGGAAGCCATATACAGAGTAGTGTGGGAAAGGGGCTATTAGGAGGAAGTCATGCTGAAGTGGTATTCAGCAGAGTTTTGATGTGATCTGACTAAACCTTTTGAAAGGTCACACTGATGTGCTGAGATTGAGCTGTAGGGGGTAGAGGGAGGATAGAAGCTTCCAGACTTGTTAAGAGATGTGTAGGAGTGATAAGTGGTGGTCAAATTCTGAGTATATTCTAACTTTAGAGACAACAGTATTAGCAGTGGGTGTTGAAATTGTCCATAAAAGACGTGATCAGAGTTTAAACTGAAATTAGGTGGGTGATGTTAGAGAAGTCAGAGACTGTAGAAATAAAGATGAAATATTACAGAGCCAAGGTAAATAAATATAGTCCTGAGTACTCCCATCTTGCTTTCTTTGCAGAGAGGATAATGGGTTAGTTGCTTGCTTTCTTGCTTTACTTATTTATTTATTTACTCATTCATTTTTTTCAGTAATGAATGGCTGAACACAAGGCCTTGCACAAGCTTTGCAAGCACCCTACCACTGAGCTTCACTCCTAGCCCCTTTTTTATTATCTTGAGACAGTGTTTCACCAAGTTACACAGGCTGCCTGTGGCCTTGAACTTGGGGATCCTCCTACCTCTGCCTCCCAAGTCACTGGAGTTAAAGATGTATAACACCACACCTGGCTGATTACTTGCTTTAAAATATTTGTTTTGGGTTTTTTTTACCCTTTCTTTAGGAAAGGGAGTCTTGTTTAACATATGACATAGAAATCTACATCAAAAATTAGATTAATGCCAAACATGGTGTCATACACCTGTAGTACTAGCACTCAAGAGCCTGAGGTTGGAGGATCAAGAGTTTGAGACCAGACTAGGGTATGTAATGAGACCCTGTCTCAAAAAACCAAAACAAAACAAAAAAAGAACTAGATTAGAAAGGCAGTAGAGGGTTGCAGTGAAGCCAGACAAATCTGGATTTCGATCCTTATTCTGCTGTTTACTCACCTCTGAAAGTTACTTGAGCTCTCTGAGACTTAGTTTCTTTACCTGTGAAATGGAGTAATAATTCCCACTTCATGGGTTGCTGTAGAGATTAAGAGAAACTGTATGTGAAGCTCTTGTCATGCTGCTGGCATATAACATTCAATAAATAAACCCAGTTAATATTGGTCAGCAAAATTTCTGACACTATTTGAGAGGCCAATTGACATTTTTTCTTTAGAATTTAATGACCCTGCTGTCTTTAGCATCTGGAATATATCACTAGCAATTTGGTGCTTGACCAAACTGTGGTAAAAGATACTTCCTGCTGAGATGAACAGATTTTGATTAACTTGTTCAGTGCTGATAGCTTTTGAAATGGAATGTGATTGCTATATGTCCTTCCATATTCCCATGTACACACATGTAAATAAAAAATACATTTTTTTTTAAGGAAGGCACTGTGGGAACCAGACCGAAGTATAAGGGATGGTTGCTGTCTCCTAGGAATTTGCAAATCAAATTGAGGACAAAAGACAAAAAATACAGAGCAGCTCTCACACTGCAATATGTAGCTGCTACTAAAACTATCACCAGATGAGTGCTCTAGCACAGGGCTCCACAACCCCTGCAAGAGTGAGTGAAGCTTCATCTGTATTTACACAATAAATGTAATACACTTGAATCATCCCAGAAACTCCTCTCCCCACCCTTGGTCTGTGAGAAAAGTTGTCTTCTCTGAAACCACTTCCTGGCACCAAAAAGGTTGGGGACCACTGCTCTAGGGGCTAGAGGGAGGGAGCCCCTTTTGCAAAAGTGATTTGATTCCCATTCAGGTAGATGTGGACAATCTTCCTTCCACTCAGCAAAAGTGGAGGTTTCAAGGAAAAAGAAATTTAAAATGGTCCAATCAACAAGTTTAAATTTTAAAATTGACTTCAAAATTGTGTGTTGGAAGTGAGAGGCACAGAGGACAGAGGGGAAACAATAGCATCCATTTATATGAACATGACTTATACACATGTCCGTTGGTTAATTGCTGTGGATGAGGAGTGGGCTTAGTGCTGCAGGATGAAGGACAACTGGTGTAGAGGAGTCCTAATGGGCCCCGGAAGCACGCCTAGGCCTCCAGTAAAGCCGGAGCCTCATTCCAGGGAATTTTGCCTGCAGTTGTCAGGGCAGGTGGCTGATAGCTCTGCCAGGATTAGGGTAGGACAGGCCACACCTGTTTTACATAGAGATCTGATGACTGGCCTTGGGTTTAAGTTTTGGTTCTTTGCTAAGCAGGCTTTTTTCCCTGCAGGCCCCAGTCCAGCCACACATCTGGCAACTAAATTCCTCTTCATCTGTTTATGTTAGAAGATTAAAGCTACGTGGCAGATCTATACCAGAGCTGGTGTGATAGGCCGTTGGAGCCTGAGTATGGAAATACTTGGGAGGAAACAGCCCAGAAATGAGGCCAGTAACAAGCAGAAAGAGAACAATCACATTTTATTATGGCCATTAAATGCCTGTTCCCTGCTCTTTAAACAGGTGACGGCCATGAAAATGTGGTTGAACTAATTTGATGATCAGCTCTTCTGTGGCTGTTAGGCTTCTTGAAATTCCAGACCCTACAGAAGTTCTCAGGCTGGAGACTCTAAAGTTCAGAGTATATCAGAATCCCCCAAGGATTCAAAGTGTGAAATTCCTGAGACTGTGATCCACAAATTCTTTGAGCCTGAGAATCTGTGTTTTAATACCCCAGGGTAAACATTTTTCTCTCAACATTTTTTTTTTATTTTGGTATATTTTTTATTTTTGGTGTATTTTTTATTTTTGGTATATTTTATATTGCAATCCTGAGTATGTATCTGAAGCACAAGCATTTCATGGAACTATATTTCTGCTTACCAGGATACTTTCTATTCTGTTCTAGTCCATCCTTTAAAAAAAAAAAAACCTACAGAAACTTACTAAATTGATTTGCCTATCAGTGAGTCTCAGCCAAGAGCTGCATTCTGTAGGATCCTTTTTGGGACCCTACCAGTCATCATTCTTTGTTCCATAGTTTCCTGTCATTCATTTGTTTAGCAAATATTTATTGAGCCCTGTTCTAGGATTTAGAATATAGCAGTGAGCATAAGCAAAAAGCCTGACTCTCAAGGAGCTCATATTTTCTACGTTGTTCCTCAGATCCCAGTTTCTTTGTCATTCCTTGCATCCCCCAGGATTGAGCAAGTTTTTCCTAGAAATAAATGGTTGTAGAGCTGAGGGATATACACTGGGGACTCCTGTTTAATTGTGTTATGTTTTACTTTTTTCTCTTTTGCCCACCTAGCCAACAAAACAAAAATATTAAAAGCTAGCACAGTCTTGTGTTTTTTTCTTTATGTTTGTGGGTGGAGGAAGGAGAGCTCATCTGGGCAGGCAAAAGCTGTACATAGTTTCCCAGACAGAAAGCATGAGGTATCACTGCTTAAAAATAAGCCAGCAAAACCAGTCACAAGGGGGTCCTTCTTTAAAAAAAGGGAGGGGGAAGAGGCATGAGCACCAGGGCCTCAGTACCTGCTTATCCTACAAGTACAATTTAATCAATGCCTAAAGATAGGAGAAGTTTTGTTTGTTTTATTTTTCAGAAACAAGGTCTCACTATGTAGCTCAGGCAGTCTTCCTCCCTTTGCCTCCCTAGTGCTGGGATTACAGGCGTGCTACCTGGCTGTGGAACAATTTTAGAAGTCAAAATTAAGGATATAGTTAAGATTACTTTGGATTTTCAATTTGAATCTGAGTATAGATGATGTTCTGAAAAATAAATAGGTCAAATAAGATGAGTTGTCTATATTGCAAAGATCGAATGCACAGAAAACTCTCCTCTATGCCCTTCCTCCAAGAGGATCTTAAAAGGTGTGAAGCTGGATTTGCACTAGAGCAGTAAACGGAAGCAGTGGTGGGTGAGGCTGATCACCAGCAAGCTCTCTGTTATGGCCAGGTGTTGCCCTTTACCACCTCTGAGATATGCGTCACTGCTGTTCCTGTTGTTGAAGACTGGAGGCATTGAGCTTACTCCTGATGTCCCTTTATGTAGGGCTAGGCTAGGGTGTAGCCTTAGGAACATTAGCACAAACAAGTAGAGAAAAAAAAAACTGGATTTTCTCTTCCTCCTTCTACAATCAGCCCAGGCAGCAGTGTAATTAAGAAACCAGGAAACCAATGGCTGATGTTTTGAGAATTAAATATGGCAATAAAATTAAATTAAGTATATCACAGCCTGGATGCCAGCCACAAGCTCAGCTATTGAAGACAGACTTCCTCATCTGCTGGGACAGCAGCCAATTCCAGGCTGTTTTACCCCTATTTAGGGCCCCTAGAATTGGAATTGTCTTGTGTGGTCAGCCAAGCAGAGCCTTCAGTACTTGGCTCTTAGCTGAAGTTGTGCCTGATGGCCATTGCTCCTCCCATTGGTGATGAGCTCATTGGTACCTCTCAACATGTTTATTTTACTGCCTCTTACCTCTGCCACTCACTCATTACCCCTTATTGATTACTTTTTCCATAATAAGTCATATTTAATTCCTACCTTTTCTAGACTTCTAAAATAAGCAAGTCCTACTCTGAACAGAGCCTGCAGCCATAGCACTGTGGCGTATGATCCCGTCAGATCTCAGAAGCTAAGCAGGGTCAGGCCCAGTTAGTACTTGGATGGGAGACCACCTGGGAATAACAGGTACTGTAGGCTTAGGAGAAGGACCCAGCAATCCACTCCCCCGCCAGAAAAAATCAATCTGCCATTGAAAACCCTATGAATAGCAGAGAAGCACTAACAATAGTGTTTCGCCAGTTGTGCATAGGGTTGCTATGAGTTGGACACAGACTCGAGGGTACCTAACAACTTAGAACAGAAAAGAACGTAGTCTCTTAGACTGGGTGGAGTAGAAAGATGGCATGCTTTGAAGTCAGACTTGAGTTTGAGTTGCCACTGTGCCATAATGCTTGTTGTATGACCTTGTCCCTTTTGTCATATTTGTATCTTCTCTTGAAGCCCCTCTCCCCTTCTCCCAGAGACTACTGGTGTACTAATAGAGGACTTCACTGTTGTCCTCTGGGTTCTTGTCTGCAGCTCATTCCCTCCATATGCCAAGAGTGCTGTGCCATTCCTCTGCAAGGTACTGTACCCCCACCTGCCACCTAGAAAGTCATCAAACTTTCACCTCTTGTGACTCTGCACCTTCACCTTGGGGCATAGGAGTTTGGAAACTCAAGTTTTCCTCTTGACTCTGCCAACTACATAACAGTTGATATCACCTTGGTGAAGTTATTGAGCCTCGCTAAGGTAAATGCCTTCATCTACAAAATAGGGATAATAATACAGGTTGCTGCAACGATTAGCAGCAATTTGCTTTAATAAATGTGTAAGACTTTGTAGGGCTTCCAATAGATGGCAGTTGTAATGTTATGTTAAGTTATGTATTTATTCACTCATACATTTCCCAATGAGGCCACTGGGCAGGAACTATGGCTTATACCCAGTTCCCAGCATTAGTCAGGCACCTATGAAATGTTGGTTGCAAGTAGAGTCATAAACCAACATTGTTATTTTACAGATGAGGAAACTGGCCCTGAGAGGCCAACAGTCTTGCTTACATTTAAAATAAAGCCAGCATTCTTCTCTAGGGTGTCAGTCATTCCTTTGTGAAATACCAGTTGGGCACTTTCTGATATTCAGTGCCAGGCTCTCTTCTAGCACTGCACATGTAAGAGTTAATTGGTTAAAGAGGGTTAACGGCTTATACTGATACAGAATTAGCACATTCGCCATTTGTGTGAAAGGGAAGTAAAAGGCATAATGCATTTAGCAAATATTTATCAAGTGCCAGTTACATACCAGAAATTGCACATCACTGGATGTACAAAACTGGGTTTAGGGCCTTGGTGGTGACCAGAAATGCTTCTCTGAACAAGTGCCCTTTAAACTGAAGTCTGGAGGACAAGTAGGAGCTATGAAAGTGAAGATAGAAGCTGCAGCACAGCTTCTAACTCTGAACTGTTTTCTTGCATGACTTTGTTGTCTAGGTTTGCTGGCCTCTGCATTTATCACATAGCCAAATTTTCTTCCTAGCACTTATTTCCTATTGTTTCATTTCCTCCTGATTTCTTATATCTTCCCAATAAGATAGGAAGCATCAAATTTGTTAACTTATTTTGTTTACTCACCTACCTTGCATTTCTCAGTAAGCTGCCCTAATTTCCTTTTCCAGCCATTTTTAATAGACATTGTTGATACCCTGGTCATCACCCTTGAAGCTTACTTTTCCCTCAGTGCCAAAGGCTTTCTCTTGCACACAGATGTGACTCAGTGCTTGAGGACTTTTTGCCAGCAGGAATGCCGGGAAGTTAACAGTGAGCTCCTGGTCAATGACAGATAGTAGTTGGTGGATTCATACACCAAGTACCCCTGCCCTTAGGTGAGACAGCTCCAGGCAGGTTCCAGATGGTCTTCTGGAGTCCCCAGAGATTTGAATCCCAGTTACTCATAAGGACAACCTGCTTATTAACATACCTGAGTTGGCTCCCTCCCTTCACGTCTCTCTTCTCTACTTTTTCCAGTGCTTCCTCGCATCACTTCTCAGGTAAATGACTTGAGTCAGACCCTTAGGCTCTGGTTCTGGAGATCTCAAGCTTAGACAGAGGGCAGATATGGGGTTTGGGTTAATCATGCTGTGCAGCCCTTGTCCAGATCCTCCTTAAAATTTGGCTTTTTGCACATTGGCGAAAATATTCAAAGCAACATTTGAAAAAGTCATCACAAAAGGAAAATATATTTAATGGGGAAAAGAGGGATATACAGGGAAGAAAGTTTGATTCTCCACTGCATTATTTAATCTTTCCTTGTTCATCATTTAATCTTCATATTGAACAACTCTGCAAGATCAATCTATTTATTCTCATTCCTGCAGGGACCCAGAGAGATTAAATAAATTGCACAAGTTGAGCTGGGCATGGTGGCACACGCCTGTAATCCCAGTGGCTTGGAAGGTGAAGGAAGGAGGATGGCAAGTTCAAGACCAGAAGCAGTCTGAGTAACTTAGCAAGACCCTGTCTCAAAAAGTAAAAAAATGGGCTGAGGGTGCAGCTCAGTGGTCCAGCACTTGCAGAGCATGCAAGTGCAAGGCCCTGGGTTCACACCCCAGTACCACAAAAAAAAAGAAAAAAAGTTTCACAAGTTCACAGACTTAGGTACAGCCTAGCCAGGATTCTGATCAATGCTTAGCTTCTTCTGAAGTCCAGTAATTTCTCACACACGTTCGGGACATTCCGCACCTGGTATCAGGATGGTCTTTGTAGATCATTGTGAAGTCTCAACATTACATTCAAACTAACCATGTAATGTTTTTCCTGGATCATCAAATACTAGAGTCTGACTGACATATGCAAGAGACAGCAGAAGTCAGAATTAAGAATTAATGGGAGAACTTGAGAAAAGCCAGTGTTTCAAATTCTTCAACTTGAGGAGCAGGCAGAAACCTAGTTTGACAACCTCTGTCACCTGCCCCCATTGACTCTGGAGGCATGTTGTGGCAGTGACAGAAAGTTTGCTACACTGAGGACCCCCTGTGTGGCCTCCAGCTGCTTCTCCAGGTGAGAAGCCAATGTCAGCCTGGTTGATCTGCCTTCATACCTCTACCTGTAGCTTTCAGGACCTCAGCCAGTCCTTTAATTTTGTCCCCTAAAGAGAGAGGATGGGATTGGGTTTAGCTCAGTTGATAAAGTTCTTCTCTGCACTCTCTGAGGACCCAGGTTCAATCCCCAGCACTGTAAAAATGGAAGACGAAGATGGCAATCCACTCCCAAAGCAATCCCCTAACAATCAGCCATTAAAAACCCTGGGAGGATCGCTGTGAGTCGTACACAACTTGATGGCACCTAACAACAACAAAGAGAGAAGACAAGTATAGATTGGGCAAGTGCATGTCTCCTACTCATTCTTCACTAGAGGTTACTACCTCCAGGAAGGCTTCCATGACCACTGTTCTCTATGCTGCACATCACCCTGAGCCCCTGTATCCTATCATGCTTTCTTATTTGTCTCTCTCAAACTTTGAGCAGAATGAGGATCAGGAATGTGCTTTGTTTATCTTCATATCCCTAGAACAGACTTCATTATGTAGTACATGTTCAGTAATATATGAATGGATCAGATTTTAGTTCCTGGAAATATAAATAATATTTAAAAATCAGATTCTTGTTAAAAAACTTAGGGACAAGATGAGTAATTAAATAATGAAATCATGATGTGTAGGTAACCTGTCCTTGGATCATGTCATGGGAGGCCTTCCATAGGAGTGGGGCTGTAATAGCAATTTGATTTTAAATGAATAGCAGCCGGGAGAGGACACAGCACGTAAGGGGCATTGAGATGTGACACATACTGAGTCATTCTAAGAATTACAGGAAGCTCCAAATGGCTGGGATTTCTAGATGAGGAGCCCAGAAAACAAGTTGGACCCTGGCATAAAAGCTTCTAACTTCCTGCTTAGCAGTGTGGACATGGGCTAAATATTCAGGGGTTCCATTGAAGGCTTCTAATTGAGAAACTGGCATAATTGCCTTAGAAAGCCTGCCCAGGAACACTGCCAGGGGAAGCAGCTGTGATGTTCATCACTCTTCTATGCTCTTCTCCATTGTGGTCTCATGCCCCCTACACAGTGTCTGATGTATGGCCTCTGTTAACCCTGACACCTTTTAAAAGGGCATCGGGGGACAGGGTACTGGTAGAATTAGGAGGAGGACTGGAGGTGAGCCTGTCAAATAACCATGTAGAGATTGCTTTTATAAGACAAAATCAGTCTTCCTTCATGCACTTTCCTCCCTTCCAGTCTGTTCTGAACACAACAGAGTGAACCTTTAAAAATTTAAGTGAAATCCTCTTTTTCCTATGCTCTGAATACTCTAGTAGGTCCTTGTAGCATTCAGTGCCAAAGCCAAAGGCTTTATTGTGATATAGAAAGCCTCCATGACCTTACCCTTCTCGATACTGTGATTCTGTTTTCTACCATCACCCTGCCTAACTCTGTTTTTCCACCCTGGCCTCCTAAAACAGACAGGCCATGCCCTGTGCCTGGAACAAACCCCACATACTCACAGAGCTCATTCCCTCACTTGATTCAAGCCTTGGCTCTGTGACCGCTGTCCTGGTAAGACTCCCTGACCTCTGTGTTCAGATATAATACCTGCCACTGTGCTCTCAATTCTTGCCCTTATCTGGCTGAAGTTTTCTTCATAGCCCACTTTCCTTTTAACATATCACACAATGGACTTATTTCTTACACGTGATTGTCTGTTCCGCCTCACTAGCCTGTATGCTCCATGAAGGTAAAGTATTCTGTCTGTCTTAGTTTTGTTTGCTGCACTTTCCTCCATACCTGAAATAATACCTGGCACTATAGGATGGGTTCTATCCATATTTGTTGAGGTAAGAAAGGGAGAATCCTGCTTTTGTTTTTTTAGGTACATGGACTTCAGTGTGCTTTCTGTCCACCTGAAAGAAGAAGGCTCATTTACCTTTTAAATAAGTCCACATCAGAGAAAAAAGAAGTCTTCCTTGGTGTCCCAAAGCATCAGTGTATCTTGATGGGCTTGGAAATTGCTCTGTGCCACCATTAATGCTATCCCTGCCCACAGCTGGCCATCTGGTGCAGAAAGGAAGAATGATAGGAAAAGTGTCCTTGATTCTTTCTCTTCTCACTGCTGAGAAAGTGGGATGCTCACGTCAGGGTACAAAGACTGTGGATTAGACAGAAAAATAAGTATAAGGATGAGGAATTCAGTTTATGTTGAGCCTTTGACTATTAATTTCAAATAAAAGTATATGATAATAAGCATTTTACTTTGAGAAACTCTTCATTATAGTGAACAAGAGCATGATTAGCAGAATAATTGGAAAGCATAATATAAGTTTATAAAATACATTTTTCCATCCCTTTCTTGATTTTCTGTCAAATTCATACACACTCACTTTTGGGCATATATGCCCTGACAGTAGTCAAAGAGTTAAAACCCCCTTTAAGCTAATCCGTGTGTCTTCCACATGCTTGGAGAGGCTCAGTAGACTTCACAGGGATGAAGCATGGTGACAGAAAACATGTTTTTCTCTCCTCACAGGTGTTTCCTGGGATTCCCTCCCAGACGAGCTGCTCCTGGGCATCTTCTCCTGTCTGTGCCTCCCCGAGCTGCTCAGAGTCTCCAGTGTTTGCAAGAGGTGGTACTGCCTGGCGTGAGTATTTTGCTCCCCTTTTGGCATATGTGAAGGAGGAAAGGAAGAGGAAGATTATTTTTAATCTGGTAAAGCTGAAAACCAAGAGAAATACGGCAACCCCAAGCAAACTAGGTATCTCTGTTTTTATTCATAGTTACTGTCCTCATTTCACAGTGGGAGAAAGGAGCCTCCTGGAGGGGTAAGCCTACCCCATTTCTGACAATCTCTTTGCCCTGTATTCAGTTCAGTGCTTGTTTCCCAGGTCGGCACCTCTCTGGATCAGACAGTGTCCTAAGAGAGAAGAGAGTGAAGCCACACATGCCACACGATCGGGGCCAGGCAGTGAGCACTATGGGGAGAGAATACGGGTCTCTGGCATTGGACCCACGTGTGAGCCCAGCCTCTACTGCTTAGACTTTGTGTGACCTGAGCGAATCATTTGACACTGCTGAGATTTTGTCTTCCTGGTTGTAAAGGGGGCACAATGGTACATTCATTACGGGGTGGTTAGGAGGATGAAATGGAAGATGCTGGTGCAGTGCCTGGTTTGTGGGCATACTGCGCGTAAGAATGCTGTTGTAGGTGGTTTGGGCAAGACTTCAGGTGTAGATGCTAGCTGGGAGGGCACTAACAGGCCTAAAGTAAGAAAAAGCCTCTGTTTTTATTCTCTTTCCCTGCAGTCCTGGGGATTGAACCCAGGGCCTGACACATGCCAGCCAAGTGCTCTACCACTGAGCTACAACTCCAGCCCCCAAGACTCTGCGTTTTGATTAGAACTTTTCCCAGTTACACCCCTCTTCAGCCCCATCCTACCCACTGGTCACTGTTAGCTTTGTATTTGAATACCATCTGTCTGGCTTCTACCTAAAACTCCCTTTGTGAGACAGCAGGAGCCTCTTGCCCTCAAGGGTGTGCTGGAAGTAAAACAGCACAGATACTTGCAAGAAGGGGCTAGTAGAAGACAGAGAGGTTTGCACACCTGGAATGCTAATGCAAGTGGCTGAATTTCACTTTTCCCTAGCCAAGGAGGCTGTTTTGATTTCCTTTTCTCACCAACTGTGCATATGTCTACTCTATGCAGTCTACTAACCTTTTTAAAAATCTTGTGTTGTTTATATTTAAGGTATACAACACAATGGATATACATGGAGATAGTGAAATGGTTACTATAATCAAGCAAATCAACATATGCATCATCACTCTTTTGTGTATGTGGCTAAAGCACCTAAAATACACTTTTAGTAAAAAATTCCCGAATCTAGAATATAACCAACTAATGTTGTTGTTGTTAGGGGCCGTCTAGTCGGTATCCAACTCATAGCAACCCTCATAGGGTTTTCAATGGCTGACTGTTGCGGGATTGCCTTGGGAGTGGGTTGCCACATCCTTCTCCCATTTTTGTGGTGCTGGGAATTGAACTCGTGACCTCAGAGACTGCAGAGCAGTGCTCTACCCACTGAGCTAAATCCCAGCCCTAATCAACTAATAGTCTTTTTAAATATAGTACATTAGATCTCAAGACTTGTTCATCCTACATATATGCTGCTTTGTAGCTTTTGACGTACAACATCTCCCTGTTCATTTTCATCTCAGCTGTCATATAAGTAATAACTTACATTTATTAAGTACTTACTATGTGAGAGGGACTGTGTATTCCATTTAATCCTCCATATACTCTTAAGCGGCAATATTTATACTTTCTTAGTTTAAGAGATGAAGAAACTACAGGGTCAGGAACAATAGCGTGGGAGGTGAATGGTAAAGCAGGTCTGATTAACTTCTCAGCCTTAACCATAACTATATACATTTGACTTAGGGTTCAGGCAGCTCCTGAATTCATCTTCCTGTGTATGTTAAAGATGAATGTTACTTGGGAACAAGGTGAATGCTCCAGAATTTATCCTAGATCATTATAGAATGCTGGGTAAGCTGTTTCCTTGCAAGGAGAAACATCAGACATGAGATCTGAGATAACGTCACTTAAATCTCATGATCTGGAGTCATTTTCTCAGAAGCAGATAAAAAAGCATTCTGCTTTCTGGAGGATATCTTATCTGCAGTCCATGTTCTTAATAGTAGGGGTCAAATCACATTCTGGCAAATTCTGTGTAACAAAATGATTTCAGAGTCCTGGCTAGTGGAGCACTTATTTCAAGCACTCTTGAAAAAGAAAATTCTAGTATACCTAAGCAGTTAGAATGTTGCCTCATGTGCTTGTGCTTCACGTTGTCTTTTGTTGAATTTAATTCAGCTGCAGATATTAAAACTCACTTATTATACTGCTCAGTACATTTTTGGAACCTGCCTCTTATTTAGAAACCACATTTGTAATCTTTTTCCTTTTTTCTTTCACATAAGTACACAGAAATATATACATGTGTGCACACAGCTGTGAAGCAGACCTAAACTGTGACTCTTCATCCTAGGAGATATCTATCGTGACTGTATCTCAAAATAGGGCCACCTTTATTTTTCATTTATATTTGCCTCATGTTACTTTGGTAATTGAGGTGACCTGTTGATGCTTAACAAAAATGGCAAGTGAGATCATTTAAGAAGTTTTGAACCGACTCATAGTTGTTTTTAAGTTTGTCGTATTGGACTGAATACTGGAATTTCTTTCTGTGGTTCCAGATCAATGGCATTGCTAACTTTAGCAGGAACCATCTAAGTTGAAAATATATAGTAAGAGAAAGGTGGAAACTTATCCATGTTGTGATTTAAAAAAAAAATTCAATAATTTTCTTAAAATATCACAGCTAATTGTGTAATCAAGTCTGAAACAAAAGTTCATTTGCTTCAAAGGAGACTAGTTGGTTATGTTCTTATTAATAATGTCCTTGAAGGCCCCTGGCTTTCACTGTAACCGACTTACCAAATGAAGCATCTCCACTTTCTAGGTTTGATGAGTCTCTCTGGCAGACCTTAGACCTCTCAGGTAAAAATCTGCACCCAGATGTTACAAGTCGGTTGCTGTCCCGAGGGGTGATTGCTTTCCGCTGCCCAAGATCATTTATGGACCAACCATTGGTTGAAAATTTCAGGTAAAAATGAAAATCCCTAGAAAGGACTAACTCTTGAGGTGGAAACAGATCAAACTCCTGTTTTTCTTTATCCAGCCTCACAGACTATGACAAGCCATCTGTGTATTGGGGGATACTGACTGCATATTGTGCCATGTGCTCTTTGGGTTGAAACATGGCACAGGTTTCAATGACATCATACCTATTTTACTTCAAGATTAGTGTCGTGCTCTTCCTTAAGGATTGGGGGTGTACTTCAGTAGTAGAGAGCTTGCTAATGTGCACAAGGCCTTGGGTTCAATCCCTAGGTCTACCAAAAAGAAAATAAAAATGCATTTAGCTTCCTAGTTGGGTGTGTAGCAGGTGGAGATTGTGAATCCCACAAGGCAGGAGGCAGACAGGCAGAGCCCTCGCCAGCAGATGCAGGGCTGCCTACTTCCTTCCCCGCTGCCCATTTCTGATAGATTGAAAAAATGAGAAGAGTATTTTCAGATTTGTGTTGTAGGCTTTCTGCTCTGTCCTAGACAGACTTACAACCTGAAAAAAAAATGCCTTTGTTTTGTAGACTATTTTGAAAAAATATTTATCTGGCGCTGAAAATTTATGCAATATGAAAGTTTAGTGCTGTTTGATGCTTGAGTAGAATAGCTCAATACAGAACATAAAAATAAGCTGAAGAGAGCAGAGCTCATGGAAAAAACATGTCTCCTTGCTTCAGTGTTTTTCCCTTTCTTTCCATGGTCAGAACCACTCTTCCCACTGCTTTTATTTACTCCTGTGGCCATTCCTGCTTAGTCTCTAGAATATGTGATTTTCTTTGTTCATTCCAGGATTTACGCCTAACTGCTTTTCTTCTTAATCCACATCCTTTTCTCAGAGAAGCTGTGTCCTGTCCACCTACATTTATTATTCTCAAGACTCTCCAATCTTTGTGGCTCATCCCTCTCTCTGAAACTCCTATTTCTAATACCTAGAAAACCCACACCTGAATTTCTTCCAAGTATCCTAGTGGTAGAATATGTAAAATTAACCTTGGCCTCCCTTTAAGACCTGCTCCTCCACTTCACTGTCTCAGTCAATACCACTGCCGCTAACCCACTCACCCCTGCCAGGAGCCAGAAGTTATTACATGCATCCAGGAGCCAGAAGTTGTTACTTGCATCCAGATTATTCTTGTGATGCCCACTCTTTAAGTCTTTTATTGGGACTGTATTGGCATCAACAGCTATACCTGGCAAAAATCCTCTTGAATTTTAAAAATGAATGAAAATGGGAATTAGCTAGTAGTAATTTATTTTATGAGCAGAACTGTACTCAGTACTTGAAATGTGTGTTTGGACCTCTGCTTGTGAGTGGCTACTCATTTGGGGAGAAGAAGGGAATATACTGTGTGAACCACCTTATGGAGCTTCTTTTTTCTCTTCTGTGTTCAGCTCTTTTCGTGTACAGCACATGGACCTGTCAAACTCGGTTATAAATGTGTCAACCCTCCATGGCATTCTGTCTCAGTGCTCCAAGTTGCAGAATCTAAGCCTGGAAGGCCTACAACTTTCAGATCCCATTGTCAAGTGAGTGGCCGTCGGAGCATGTCATGAAGGCAGTTGTCAATTGTGTTCCCTGTATGTGATCGGGTATCCTTCTATCCATGTCCAGATGGACACAGAAAATATCTCATGCAACACTTCAGCTTCTGCATAAATTCGCAGGGCTTATGAAAGCAATAGAAATTTGAGTGCTGACTGTATGCCAGCCCCTATGCTAGGTTCTAAAGATAAAAGGATGAACAGTGCATGTTCATGCTGCATTCATAGATGAGACAGATAATTATAGTGCAGTGTGTTTGTTAAATGCATTGCTAATTATGTGGCAATACACCAGGAAGCCTAATTAAATTTAGGGAGGACCGCCTTCTCAGAGGAAGTGACTCGAAGCTGGGTATTGAAGATATTCAGGTAGGAGATCTCCAGGTGAAAGGACAAAGGAAGAGCCTAGGAGAAGCAGCTGGTGTGATTCTACACTCCTAAGCAGCTGGAAGTTGCTGGAGCATGGGACTTAGGGAGGTGAGGAGAGTCAGGAGCCACATTATAATGGGCCCTGTGTCAGGCTATAAGAACTGCAAACTGCAAACTGGTGGACTATGAAGCATGGTACAGAGTGGTTCTGAGAATGGAAGATAGGTGTCAGAGCTGAAATTTGGAAAGTTAACTTGCTAAGAACCTTGGAGGGTCAGACGTGGGAAGAAATTAGACTAGTTAGGACACTGTTGTGCCCATTCAAGTAAGAAAAGATGAAACCTGATATTAAAAAGTAGAACAGTAATGATACCAGCTAACACTTATTTGGCACTTACTATGTGCCATATTGCCATTGAAAACTTTGAACAGCAGAGAAGCACTGACAGTAGTGTTTCCCCTGTTGTACATAGGGTCGCTATGAGTCGGATACTGACTCTCCACGGCACCTAACAACAACAACAACATGTACCATATATGCCTGCAGCCATAGCACCATGGCATCCAATCCCGTCAGATCTCTGAAGCTAAGCAGGGATGAGCCTAGTTAGTACTTGCATGGGAGACCACCTGGGAACACCAGGTGCTGTAGGCTTGGGAGAAGGACCCAGCAACCCACTTCCAAAAATCAAGCCACCATTGAAAACCTTATGAATAGCAGAGAAGCACTGACAAAGTGTTTTGCCTGTTGTGCGTAGGGTCGCTGTGAGTCAGATGCCAACTAGATGGCACCTAACAACAACAACAGCATGTACCATATACTAAGTTCTTTACATGTATTCTCATTTAATTCTGACAGCAAGCCCATGAAGTATGTTCTTATTCTTTCTTCTTTCACATATGTAGAAACCAAGGCATAGCGAATCTGAATTAACTTGTACAGGGTCACACAGCTAGTGGGTAGCTGAACCAAAACTTGATCCTGGCATTACATTATGATTCCAGAATAATGGTTCTTAATCTCTGTTTCCCTAGAGAGGGTATTTAGGAATGTAGCAGAGGAGGGGGCAAATTTAAGAGATGTATAATTGAAAGAACCCATGACTTGACAAATAGAAGTTTGCTTACAAACATATTCCAGTTATGGGTGAAATGGATATATGTTTATCCCATCACCTTTTTTTTAATTTAAAAGGCACATTGGTTAATGTTTATTGTTCACTTACTCTGTGCCAGACATTATGCAAAGTCCTTTATAACATTATATAATTTTATCTTCTTAATATCCCTACCAAGAAGATACTGCTATTGCTGTTTCACAGAAGAATAAACTGAGGCAACAACATATAAAGCATCCTGCTCAGTGACAGTGAAATGTGAATTTTAAACTCACTCCTCTTGATTCAAAGGCCTATACAATTAATTACACTAACCTACTTTCCTTCACATGAATCACTATAGGTCATATAAAATTGCCTTATTGATATTCCTGTAACATTTTTCTCTTTTTCTAGTAATCTTGCACAGAACTCAAATTTATTACGATTAAACCTTTGTGGGTGTTCTGGATTTTCGGAATCTGCCCTGAAGACTATGCTAAGTGGCCTTTCCAGGTAGGAAAGATCTGGGACTTGGCTATAGAGCTCTTCTATCAAACACAATTATGCCTCACATCTGTATAGGGTTGGATGAATTTTTGAGCTATTTTTAACTCTCCATGTTCTTGACTTGGATAATGCAATATCCTTTTCCATGCAAACTTTCTGGCTACACTCAGGAGTCAAATCAAATCTGTTTATAAGGGAGGGATACTTGTATAGCCATCCCGTTTATCTGTTTGTTACTATTAAACTCAGGAAAATGTAGCAGTGCATTTATCACAGTGTGGTTGAAAAAAATCTTTTTATACTTTTTGTAGTTAGTTTTTAATCCCTATATTATCTATAGACTTAACTTGTATTATTTGATCAATTAACTTTATGAGTATAAGCCATAATAAGTATGGGCAGTTCTTTTAACAGCATCTTTTATAATAATGTCAGTACATAAATGGTACTGAGTTATAAATATTGCTAAATTAGGGGAGATATGGTTTACAGAATACATATATAATTTTTTTAACTATCCCTTGTCCTCTGCAGTATAGCATTTGTACCTGTGTCCCGTTAGTGATTTGTTGAAAGTAGATTTTCTTTGAATCAGACTGTTATGAGGGAAATAAAATATATAGCCCTGTATCAGTCAGCCATGCTGTGAAGTAGGATGCTTGCACACTGTCTTTGAAACCCTCAGTGGCTCAATCAGTAGAGGCAGAATTAGATGAAGTGGCTTTTTGCCACGTCTTCTTCTCTTTATCAGGAATCCCCAGGACAATCCATTGATTTTGTAAAATAACTCAGGTGATTGCTCAGTCTCTGGTTGTTTTGCCAGCCACCTGGATGGTTTGAGAAAAAATATAAAGGCTAGAATTTCCACCGACGCTCCTGGAGTGGGATTTGAACCTTTGGGAGGAGAGGAGAGGGTTCTCCTTCATTTCCAGAAGGGGGAAGCATTGGCTAAGGCCTTATCTCAGACCCCCTGGCAAGTTTCCAGGGCAAGTGGGGAAAGGGAGTGTTTTAAGAGGGGTGAAAGGAGTTTTAGATGAGCAAAGATGTCTGCTTGGAACAGCAGGCGTTCTGTACGTGAAATGGTAAGAAATTTCTGGTTTTATATTTTCTGTGATTGCAGCTTGAGGCAAAATCATTCCTGTGTGATGGGTTCATGCTTTCCTTATTACCCTTTTGTACAGACTGGATGAGCTGAACCTTTCCTGGTGCTATGATTTTACTGAAAACCATGTGCAAGTGGCTGTTGCGCATGTGTCAGAGACCATCACCCAGCTGAATCTTAGTGGCTACCGAAAGAATCTTCAGAAATCAGGTTAGAGCTTCTGGGCCTGGGCCACTAAGGCTTTAAACAGGAGTAGCAGATTTGGTTTACCGAGCTCCTCCAAGATTCTCTTCTACATAAGTTATTTCATTTAGTCCAGTGCGTGTGTTAATTCTATTTTTCAGATAAAGAACTGCTGATTAGAAAGTTTAGGTAAAAATAAACAGCTAGTGAGCTGGAGTCAGGCTTTGAGTCCAGGATGTTGAAAGAGAGTTATTTATACTTTAAAATAACTTACTTGTAGATAGAAGAACTAGTTTTAATCAACTAAATTACTAAACAGACTCCAACATAAAAATAGACAAATGCAATATAGTCTGCCCTTTGTAGCTATGTGTTCTGTATCCTTCAATTCAACTATCAGTGGATCAAAAATATTTGAGAAAAAAATTGCTTCTATACTGAACATGTAGAGCTGTTTTTCTTGGCATTATTCCCTAAACAACACAGTATAACAGCTATTTGTATAACATTTACTTTGTATTAAGTGTTATAAGTTGATGGCACCTAACAACAACAAAAAGATAATTTACAGCATATAGGAGGATGTGCTTAGATTATATACAAGTGCTGTACTGTTCTGTGTAAGGGACTTAAGTGTCCTTGGATTTGGGTATGCATGCAAGGGGCATTCTGGATATCCCCCATGGATACCGAAGGATGACTTTGTTTAATAAGTGGTTCTCAACAAGGGGTGATTTTGCCTGCAAGGGGACATTTGACAATGTCTGGAGACACTGTCATAGCTGCAAAGGTGCTGCTGGCATCTAGTGGGTAGAAACCAGAAATGCTGCTAAACAATGCATAGCACAGCAGAATGATACACAAAAAAATAATGTCCAAAATGTCGGTTGTACCAAGATGGGAAAACCATGTTTTAACCCTATTAATAAATCCACATTTATAACTTCTACTTTTTAATTCAGTCTTAAAAAGGGCAGTGGGGTTGTTTAGATGAACACAAACATGAAGTCAGGTGTGGGTAGCCATTGTGTTTGTAAACCTCAGATTCTGACCTTGCCTCGATTTGGGTGTATAACACTGAGAGAATCCCAACTTGCAAAGATAAGCCTTTGCAAATGGAAAGTTTTCTTTTACCAACTTCACATTGCAATCTCAAGCTAATATTCAGTTTTGGCTGCACAAAAAGTATTTAATCTATAGACTTCAATAGACTTCAATGCTGTCTTCATGGTGGCACTAACTCGTTTGGGTGTAGGTATTTTGTTTATTAAAGGTATTTCATTTATAAAAGTTTTATTACGCTTTAAAAGATTTGAATCATTTAATTAGTGTTTGAAAATGACTTATCCAGGGCTTGATGTGTCCTCTGATAAGTAAGATACATCAGACTATAGAAAATAATAGCTAGAGCTGGGTGTGGTGGTACATATCTGTAATCCCATCACTGTGGAAGCTGAGGCAGGAGGATCTCTACAAGTTTGAGGACAGCCTGGACTACACAGTAAGTCCCAGGCCACTTGAGGCTACACAGCAAGGCAAGACTGTGTCTCAAAAAAAAAAAAAAAAGCCGAGTACAATGATACACACCTGTAAATCATCCCAGGAATTCAGGAGGCAGAGGCAGGAGGATTACAAGTTTGAGGCCAGAGGCAGCTGTATAACTTAAGAGACCTATTTCAAGATAAAAAAAATTATAAAAGGGGCCGAGTGCAGCTCAGTGGTAGAGTGCTTGCAAAGTATGCATGAGGCCCTGGGTTCAACTCCACAGTACCACAAATATAAAAGTAAAAAGAAAATAATAGCTAGACTTTCTTGAGTGTCAGAAATAGAAGTCCACTGCCTGTGCAAGGACTGGAGTTTGAACTGCTACCACTCAAATGCCTATTTTTCCAGACGAGGAGAACAATTACTTTAAGAGACTGTGAAAGCTGCAGTCACATCTTTATTTCTTATCACTGTCTCCTTCCATACCACTTCAACATTTTTTGCCTCTAAATACTATTTTAAATCTTATTGTAGTATTATAGAGTCATTCTCGAGAATACAAAAACAGCTGGGTATGATAATACACACCTGTAATTCCAGAATTCAAGAAGCTGAGACAGGAGGATTGAGAGTTCAAGGCCAGCCTGGGCTACCTACTGAGTTTGAAGCCTTCTTGAGCAAAATAATAAGACCCAGTCTCAAGAAAACATAAAACATGAAAGAGCATAAGGCAAAAGAAATCCCTAGTGAACAAACTTCCTAATGCTACGAAAGGAGGTGAAAATGCAGGAGGAAAGATGAAGCAGAGTAAGCAAGTAGAACATGGCGGCATGGCAGGAAGGGACTTCTAGAGGGAGTGGTCAAAGAGAGGGCCTTTCTGAGGAGGGGACACTGTTGCAGGGCCCTGATTGAGTGAGGGAGAAATATGTGTGGATTTGTGAAAGAACATTCTGGAACAAAGGACCAGCAACTACAGAGGCTTTTGACGTAGGAGGTAGTGTGTGAGAACAAGCAAGGGAAAGATGAGACAGCCAAGGGCTTTAAGGTAAGGCAGAGCTTTGGGCTCTTCTGAGTGAGACAGGAAGCCAGTGGAATGTGCTGAGCATAGCAGTGTTATGATTAATTTACCTTGTAAAAGACACCCTATAGCACCATATTGAGGAAAGGTGGTAAGGGAGAACAGTTAGGAAACTACGGTGGTAACATTTGAGGTACTAAGAAACGATCATATTTGGGGCACATTTTGAAAGCCAGCATAACAGGATTTGGTGACAGATTGGATGTGGGAAGTGAGAAAAACAGTAAAGTGTGATTCCAAGTGTTTGGGCCTGAGCCACTGGATCCATGAAGTTATCACTTACTGAGGTGGGAAGGACATTAGAGAAGGGACAGATTGAAGGAAGAAATTGAGAATTTGGTTTTAGACAGTAATTTGAATACCTGTTGTATACCCACGTGGGTATGATGAGGAGGCAGTTGAAAATGCAAGTCTAATTTACAGGAGAGGATGTGACTGAAGGAAAAGACTCTCAAACATTAATGAAGTTTGCCTCTTGTTTTAAATAAATAAGATTTATTGATTCATTTTCTGCTTAGAAAGTACATAATAGTAATTTATGTTGAAAACATTCATCCCATTTTCTGATACTTGTCTAATTGTTTTAACATGATAGAATTTTGAGAATTTTCTGTACTAGGTTTTGTATGTTCCCTATCTTTTTCTTTTTTCTTTCCTTTTTTTTTTTTTTTTTTTTTTTTTTTTTTTTTTTTTTTTTTTTTTTTTTTTTTTTTTTTTTTTTTTTTTTTTTTTTTTTTTTTTTTTTTTTTTTTTTTTTTTTTTTTTTTTTTTTTTTTTTTGGTGGTGTTTTGGAAACAAAATTTTAGTGTTCTGAGAAAAAGAGAAAAGAATCATAGTACATGCCCAAGACATGGACACAGGCCTCTCAAGACAGAAGATCCCTACGTTTTTATGTCCAGAAATACCTTACCTATCGTCTTGTTGTTAGATCCCGTCCAGTCGGTGTCCGACTCATAGCGACCCTACATGCAACAGGCAAAACACTATTGTTAGTGCTTCTCTGCTATTCATAGGGTTTTCAATGGCTGATTGTTTTTTGGCAGTGAGTTGCTGGGTCCTTCTCCCAAGCCTACAGCACCTGGAGTTGCCAGGCAGTCTCCCATCCAAGTACTAATCAGGCCTGACCCTGCATAGCTTCTGAGATCTGATGGGATCAGATGCCACAGTGGTGTGGCTGCAGGCTTACCTATCTTAAGATTCAATAAATAATTATCTGTATGTTTGCATTTAGAACTTTTCAATATATGTGGGATTTATTAGGATATATTATTTGAGTTGGAGAAATAGTTTTTCCAGTTGTGGTAGCCAGATTCTTTTTTAATAATTAATAATTCCTTCATCGACTTGAAGGAATATACAGTATATTATTTATCTAGTGTGTGGTTTTGCTTTTTGCTACTGTGAATACAATTTTTTTCCTTTCATTCTTGCAGCCAGTTACTGCCAATTACATAAACAAGCTATGATTGTTGTTAACCAGTCATTGTATACAGTTTTTAAAAAACCTTTCCAGTAGTTTTTCAGGTGATGGCTTGGATGTTCTGCATAGGAAATTTTATATTCCAAGATGATCATTTTGGCTTTTTCTTTCTAATAATGTGTGACTCTGATCACATGTCCCAAACTTTCAGCACAATGTTAAAGGATACTATTGATAGCGAATGTTCTATTCTTGTTCCTCATGTATAATGGCCATGCTGTTCATTCTTCCTAGATCTCTGTACCTTAATTAAAAGATGCCCCAACCTTGTCCACCTCGACTTAAGGTAATTTTTGTTTGTTTATTTTAGACCAAAGGTTGAAAAATCTTGATTGTTCATTGAATGGGGAAAGGATCTTAATATTGAAGTAAAGGAACTAAGTGATAGTTTTTACCCACTAGGATGGATGGATGATCTTGAATCTTTCTTCTACTCTGTTACAGTGATAGTATCATGCTAAAGAATGACTGTTTTCCGGAATTTCTGCAGCTCAACTACCTCCAACACCTGTCACTCAGTCGGTGCTATGATATAATACCTGAAACTCTACTGTAAGTATGTTTTATTTTTACACTAATGGAAGGCAGGGATCAGCAGATACCACTTGGTATTAAAACCCATCATCATCATTATTATTATTATTATTATTAAGTAGCTGATGTTTAAAATGTAAACAATAATATCAGTGCACCATAAACTGGCTAGAAAAGACCAGCGAACTAGAAAAACCAAGGCAGAGTTTTTGCTGAAAATGTCTAGTAAACTTGAGTTGATTGAGATTGTCCACTGAGCAGGTATTGTTTCACCATCAGCATTACAGCATTAGAACACCACCCTAGTGTCTAAGAAGGACTTGCAGGGAAGAACAAGAAAGCCTTTATCTCTAGGGTTCTGAGTGTGTAATTGAGAAGGCAGATCCAACATGAGTGGGTTTTGTTTTGTTTTCCAAATTTTTCAAATCAACTTTAGTTGCTTCTAAAAGCTCTTGCTTGGGCTTAGAGGAGAAGTCTGTAATCCAGTGACAAATGTTCTGAATCCTAAAGGAATATGAAGAATCAAAGCACATGTGTGATGTGTGTCAGAAGAGTCTGATGTTCCCTGAACAGAGGGGATATTAACAGAGGTGCTGACAATGACTGGTCAACAACAATCATAGCTTGTTTATGTAATTGGCAGTAACTGGCTGGATATTATATAGGTCTACAGAAGTGAAGTGACTTATCCACGCATGTTGGTGAGGTACTGACTGAGTTGGATGTAAATCTGAGGTGTCCTAGGCAGGTGGAAAATAGTTTGTATCTAATCTAGTGGCTCAGGTGAGGGTTAATTTTACTTGTTTAGCAACTTCCACAGAACCAGCGATTACAAAGACAAAACTATCTATCCCATCTTTCTGTTATAAAGCACTATACCTAAGCTATCCTGGGAAAAATATCTCTATTTTCTAAAATGCTTTCCTTATTTCATCCCGTTGGGCAATTATATTCTTCTTAATGCCTAATGTAAGTGCATAGCAATTCCATTGAAAACCACAAGAGGTCAGTATCTTGCTCTTGGTCAAATGCCCTTCTCTCTTATAACTGCTGTGCCCTGATGGAGGCTGCTGTACTCACTTAGTTCACAATCCAAATGACAGTAATTTCACTTAATCAAAAGTGAAGGTGATAAAGGAGGTGATGATGAATTTGAACACAGAATTTTAGTCCTCAGATTAATGATTTGGATCTTAGAAGTTTCAAGGATTAATGAATAAATCAGGTACCTTAGGTTCACAGGTTAACTAGTAGAATTAGGAAATCTGAAATTACGTGATTAAGTGAATCATTTTCATTAATCTTAGGAGGGCCTAAGCTAGTATCTCATCTGGAAATGCACTGCCTTAAATTGTTACCAGTATTTACTTGGGGCACCCTAACTCTCAAATCTTGGGGTCTGAATTCATATGCATGGAACTTTTATTAAAAGTCCTGCCTTTCTATCTTCCAACATCCAGAACAACTAGGATCTTCTGTCATGCATTTTTTCCTGTCCTTGCCGTCTGGGCTCCCACTTTGCCTAGGCAGCCTCCTGAAAAGTGTGAAGATAATTCTTTTGTGGTTTCTTTCCTCAGGAGAATCTGTCCATGTGTCTTGCTTTTGTTTCTTCACTGCAGAAAGAAAGCAGCTAAGCAGGTGATAACCTATATGTTATCCTTCCAGCAGAGGCATGGAGAAGGCTATAAGCCCTCCCACTTTATTATTTATATCCAGTGGGATAATGGTAATACCTGCATAGTAGTCCCTACAGGATGTAGGAACTGATGGTTGAGAGCATGGACCTGAAATCACAGGCCTAGTGTGAACCTTCTCTGCATTATTCCTTATTTGTCTAAATCTAAGAGAAACAGCGCCATCAAGGACTTGAATTTAGTTACACATCAGGGCACCACAACAGAGTGAAAACAAGAATGAAAAAATGTTGTCCTTGAACTTTAAAGAAAAAGAGTATTGTAAATAGGATAATGATTTATGTTCTAAATCCTTTAAGATGAATCTCTTGGTACCCTATTCTTGTTGTTGTTGTTGTTGTTAGGTGCCGTCGAGTCAGTATCCAACTCATAACAACCCTCTGTACAACAGGGGAAACACTATTGCCAGTGCTTCTCTGCTGTTCATAGGGTTTTCAATGGCAGATTGATTTTTGGGAGGGGGTTGCCAGGTCCTTCTCCCAAGCCTACAGCTTCTGGTGTTCCCAGGTGGTCTCCCATCCAGGTACTAACCAGGCCCAACCCTGCTTAGCTTCCCTATTCTTAAATTTCTCAAAATAAAATGCCTTCTATAATTTCTGTCATTCTGGCAGCTAACGTATTTGAAATTAATAATAAAAATTCCAAGGTTCCTCCACAATAATTTCAGCCAGCCATCTATATTAAAGAATTGGTGACTATTTATTTTTTAATCTCAGAAGTGGGAAAATAAAATTTGAGTGTTTTTCTTTTGTAATAATATTTTACAGTACTTAAGAAACTATAGATATTTCTTCCTCAGATCCCCATTGTATTTATTTCCTTATTCCTTAATTCCCAAATGGGTCTTATTTCCCATATCTAAACTTTCTTCTAATCACTCCCTGTTTTTCATTTACACAAGAAACCCAAGCAGGAGAGAGAATAAACTGATCTGAGATTAGAGGAGACTTAAAAATTTGTTGGGAGAATCTATAGTTAAGGCACTTTGGATTTTATAAAGGAAAGTAGGATTATATAGATGAAGTAAGGAGTAAACCGGTGAAAGAGTTCATAAATGTCTTTGTGCTGTTGTTAGTTTTAGTTTAGAGACAGGGTCTCACCATGTAGCCAAGGCTGGCCTCGAACTTGTGATTATCCTGCCTCAGCCTCCTGTCTAAATATTTTTTACTCATTAAATTTGAACAGATACCTTTAAAACATTAATAATGTCATTTTAAACTTCTTAAACTAGAAAGAATGGCTTTCATTTCTATTTACCATCTCTTCATTTGGTTTTCAGTCTCTTTCCCTACAACATCTAAGAGATACTTGTAAATTTTTTGTGGTGGTGTTAGGTGCTGTGGTGGTGTTAGGTGGTGTTAGGGTCCGACTCACAATGAAACAAAACACTCCCCATTTCTGTTTCAGGGACACAGTCTTGTTTAGGTTTAAGCCCATTGCTGAAGGCACTATGTCAATCCATCTAGTTGATGGTCTTCCTTTTTTTTGTTGTTGACCTGCCACACTCCCAAACATGATATCCTTTTCTATCAATTCTTGCAGCCAATTCCTTCAAGGTAGATTCCACTTTGTCCTTCAATACCATTGGTTCCTAATCATATGCAACCTCTTGAAATGGTTGGTCATCTGCCAAGTCTTTTTGGTGTAATGACTCTGTGTATTCCTTCCATCTTCTTTTTGATGTTTCCTGCATTGTTTAATATTTTCCTTGTAGTAGAATCCTTTACTTTTGCCACCGAGGCTTGAATTTTTTCTTCAGTTCCTTAAGCTTGAGAAGAACAGAGCATGTTCTTCACTTTTGTTTTTCTATCTCCAGCTCTTTGCACATGCCATAATTGATTTTGTCTTCTCCGGCTACCCTTTGAAATCTTCTGTTTCATTCCTTAATTTCATCATGTCTTCCTTTTACTTTAGCTGCTTGATGTTCAAAGGCAAGTGTCAGAGTCTCCTTTGAGATGTAATTTGGTCTTTTCTTTTTTTCCTGTCTTTTTAATTACCTTTTGCTTTCCTCATGATGTCTTTGATATCATGCCACAACTTATCTGATGTTCTATCATTAGTGTCTAATGCATTAAACCTGTCCTCGAGGTGGTCTCTGAACTCAGGTGGGATATACTCAATGTAATACCTTGGTTCTCATACACTTGTTCTAATTTTCCCAAAGTTTGAACCTGCTTCTGAGCAGTTGATGGTCTGATTCACAATCAGCATCTGGTCTTGTTCTGATATTTTGGTATTGAGCTTTTCCGTCATCTCTTTCCACAAATGTAGTGATTTTGATTCATCTATATTCCATCTGGTGAATTCCATGTGTATAGTCACCATTTATGTTAGTGAAAAAATGTATTTGCAATGAAAAGGTCATTTTTCTGACAGAATTGTATCATGCAATTTCTAGCATCATTTCTGTCACCAAGGCCCTATTTTCCAACTTGTTGTTGTTAGGTGCCATCAAGTCGGTATCCAACTTATAGCGTCCCTCATAGGGTTTTCAATGGCTGACTGTTTTGAGATTGCCTTGGGAGTGGATTGCCATGCGCTTCTCCCATTTTTGCAGTGCTGGGAATTGAACTCGGGACCTCAAGAGACTGCAGCGCAGTGCTCTACCCACTGAGCCAAATCCCAGCCTATTTTCCAACTACTGAGGCTTTTTCTTTGTTTCCAATGTTTACATTCTAGTCATGAGTAATTATTAGTATATCCTGATTGTATGTTTGTTCTATTTCTAGTTGCAGGAGCTGGTAAAAATCTTGCTTATCTTCATTTGTAGCCTTAGTGGTGGGTGCGTAAATTTGAATAATAGTCATAGTAACTGGCCTTCCTTGTAAGGTGTGTGGATATTACTCTATCACTGACAGCATTGTACTTCAGGAGAGATCTTGAGATGTCTTTTTTGATGATGCATACGACTCCATTTCTCTTTAATCTGTCATTCCCAGCATAGTAGACTGTATGATTATGTTTCAAAATGGCCCATGCTAGTCCATTTTAGCTCACTGATATCGAGAATGTTAATGTTTATGCACTCGACTTCCCTCTTGACAACTTCTAATTTTCCTAGATTCATACTACATGCACTCCACCTTCCAATTATTGATGGATGTTTACAGTTGTTTCTCCTCATTTTGAGGGGGGCCACATCAAGCAAATAGAGGTCCCTAGGGCTTTACTCCATTTGCGTCATTAAGGTAGACTGTACTTTGAGGAGGCAACTCCTCCCCAGTCATTTTTTGAGTGTGTTCCAACCTGGGGGCTCATTTTCTGACACTATATCTGACAACCTTTCTCTGCTATTCATAGGGCTTTCAATGGCTAATTGTTTCAGGCGTGGGCTGCCAGGTCCTACTCCCTAGTCTGTCTTAGTCTGGAAGCTCAGATGAAACTTGTCCACCATGGGTACCCCTACTGGTGTCTGTAATACTGGTAGCGTAGCTTTCAGCATCACAGCAACACAAAAGCCCTTACAGTACAGCAAACTGACAGACATATGGTGGAAATTTGTTGTAGGTAATGCATATGCCAAGAGGCAATTGTTTTTGTCTTAAAATTTTGAAGACTTCCTGGTCTTTGACCTCATACCATCTTCTGCAGCTCCCTTCTCACATGTAACTCTGAGAATGCCATGTGATTTCCTTCCTTACCAAGTCTCTCCCAACACAGTTGCAAGAACATTTCCCCCTCTGCCATCTGCCATTCCTCTTCCTTTTCTTACTTCCACCTACAGTTTCTTCTTTTAAATATTATCCACTGATGAATGACTCACAACCTGCCTGCTTTGGATATCCCAGAACCAGAATTCTCCCAGTTACTTCAAAGTTCTTGTATGCTCAAATTTCACATAAGAGGGATTCACAATTGGATCAGGATTTCTATCATCTTTAATGGTGATAAATGTAAACATCTTTGGATTGTGACCTTTTATATTCATGCTTCCACAGTCCAGAAGTTAAAGAACTATTGCTATTTGTTCCTCTTGATTTTGTCATTTACTTGTGACCTCAAAATTATATTGCCTCCTTAATGAATAAGCATATTTTTTTGGATAGTGCTTTTATTTTCTAAACTATCCTTTATCTTGTATTCTGCTAACATATGTTAAACATCTGTGGTACTTAAGACTCTTCGTAGAATGTAGAATAAATACATCTACAGGGATAGTGGGCAGACTAGAAAAGCTGGTTTGACATGGAAAGGCTTAAGGCCCATTGAACAGTCTGAATTCTCTAATACCCAGGAAGCATCACAGGTTTTATAACAGGTGACTGATATAATCTGAGTGAAGCTTTAGGAGGATACCTTGGACACCCATGTAGAATAAGCTGGATGGAAGAAAGACCGGTACCCACGTGACAGTTATTATAAACCTAGTTTGAATAATTATTGACAATCTAGAAATGTAAAGGTTGTGTCTAACTCTGGGTCACTGATGTGTTCATTGATCTGCAGTGTCATTTTGTTGAAATTCCAAAATAAATGTTCCCTTTCCTGAGACTTTGTACTGTGTGTCCCAACTTGGAGCAAATACAGATCAGAGAGATGAATTTTTAGACACACAGATCTGTTAAGTAGAATCATTGCCAAAACCAAAAAGTATTTACTTTGGGGAAAAAAGGGCCACCTTCTTTGTAAACCCGAATCTCACTGTTGATATAGTTGTATTTCATCTTATGTGAGGTACCTAAGATGTCTGGCCTATCTGTTAAGCAGCAAGCTTGTGTGGGGGTGTGAAAATATGGAGAGGTAAGAAGCTATAAATATATCTCCTATAATTTTGTGATTAATCACTCAATTTTTCCATCTGCACCCAACTGCATAGCCCTACAATACCTTCAGGAAGTCACTGGTAGGTTTCATTACACATAATGGACTTGTTAACTGTGAGCTATTTTACTAAGAACTCATGAACCCTGCTGACACCTTCTGTTGAGAGACCACATCCTTAAACTGCATGTAACTTGTAGTGGGTCGAAATGATGCCACAGTACAACATTTACTCTCACTAGCTCCCTAGGTCACAACACAGTAACCCCTTTCAGATCACTGTGTAAATCAAGAATAGAGAAAGGAAGAAAACAGTCAGATTTTAAATAAACCTCAGAGAGTTCTAAGATTGTTAGGAGGCTCATTCAACAAAATGCACAGATGTGTTTCCTGTGGCCATGTGGTCAAGCTGCTTGGCCTGTGCTTCCCGGTTTGATTCGCCTTTGTTATTTCCTCAAATTGTTTATTGCGGATTAGGTTTCCAGGTTGCATTTTAGAAACTATAATACAAATTGTGAACATTGGGTCATATAACTCTATTTGAACAATTTCCATAGCCACTGAAAGTCTCTTTCTTCCTTTCCAGTGAACTTGGAGAAATTCCCACCCTAAAAACACTACAAGTTTTTGGAATTGTGCCAGATGGTACCCTTCAGCTGTTAAGGGAAGCCCTTCCTCATCTGCAGATTAATTGCTCCTATTTCACCACCATTGCCAGGCCAACTATTGGCAACAAAAAGAACCAGGAGATATGGGGCATCAAATGCCGACTGACTCTGCAGAAGCCCAGCTGTCTATGAAGTACTTTATTGCAGGATGGTGTCTCTTCCTTTGGAATGGGGAACACAGGCAGGAAGCCCAATTGCCGGAGCACTTGGCTAGCTTTATTATTGGTTTTCCCTTGCCCTTCATCCTGCAAATATATTAGGGAACCAGTTGAGAGGGAGAATATGAAGTGTTGCTTTTTAGAAATGAATATAAAACCTTCTGTCAATGTTATGCCACGAGAGCCTAAGTTGTTGACCTCTGGAAGTTTTAGGAGAGTGAGTGAGCCTATAATTTCAAAATACTTTTTTAAAGAGCAAAATTTGAGCCAATTCTTCTAAGTGCCCTTGTGATTAAGCCTATTTAGAATGAAGTTTAAAAATTGCCACAAGCTAACAATTTTCATAGTTTCTGTGGTAACTTTTATCTATTTTTCAGTATTGCTTTATAAAACATGGCTTGGAAGAACAATAAGCTATATGCATTGTGAGCTGGAGAGAGAGAGAATGATAGGATAGTAGCATTCGAGGCAATCTCTTCCAGTAATTAAAAAAATCACATTTTAATTTTATTTTAGATTTGAAATTAGTTTAATAAAAACACAGCCCCTCATAATTCTCCTTGAACTCTAAATAAAAAATAAAGACATGACCAGAAGTATAGAATTGGTATCAAATTTGAAGGCTCAGGAGGCAATTTTCTAAGCCAGGTTAGTATCCTTTTACCAGGTTAGTAGCCAGCAGTATCCTTTAATGTTTATTAAGGTACTGTGTTCCCAGAATTCTAAATTTAAATTAAGTGAGGAAATATACGTGTGGTTTTCTAACTATAATCAAATTATGTTAACATGCCTTGTTTAGTTTTTAAAATGGCTTGCTCTGTTTTAGAAAGGTGGTATTATCCTAATCAGTCTCTATTCTCAAAGAGTTGGATGGAAAAATTCTGAACTGATATTATCTGCTGTTTTTCTTTAGTGCTAAGATTATTTTTATATTACTCTGAAATCAAGTATTTTAAATTCTTTTTATAGTGGTCTTTCACAATAATTGTTTGAAACTAGCCATCAGGTTACTGGACCTAAAGTTCTCTAAAAAAGAACTGCTTGTTCCTTTGAATCAGAAATACACACTAGAATCAGGTGTACGCTCCGTGCAGTTTCAGAGCCATTGCCACTACTTGCAGCTACATAAATTTTTAAGACTCAGGTGTTAAACCTTTTGGTAGTAGTATCAGTGATTTGTGTAAAACCTGGTACATAGAGGCAAAAATATCAAATTGTGCTTTTTAAAAATCACACAAAAAAGTTGTAAGTCAGTGACTTCCTCATATGTTCAAAATGCAATACAGAAGCCAAAACCCATCATTTCTATTAACTTTTTAAATAAAAAAGTAATGTTAGGAACAATAGTATGAAGTGCCCTTATCTGCTCACACCTAAAGAACATTTTAAAGTAGTGTTACACAGAAAATGATTATGCTTCAATTTCTTAGTAGTTAAAAAGTGCTAAATACTACTTGAAATTATTGTTTACAGATTAGTGACAAGGCTGGTGATAGGATCTGGTGATAGGACTTCCAGATGCCCTCAAACATACAGTGCTTGTACTTCCAAACTCAAGTCCAGCCATAAGCTATTTTGCCAACATGTCGGAGTAATCTGTATTTTTGTATGTGATTTCTACTTTTATAAACTTGTTTTAAAATAAAACACATTTTTATAAAAAGGAGTACTTGAGCAAAGTTGTATGCCTTTTTTCCTTTCTCATTTTGAAATCGTTAAAATTAGAAAGCATTCAGTGCAGGCTGCCATTTGCCTCAGAGACCTCTATGTAAGACCTTTCAGAACACCATCCTGCCTACTTCATACGCTTATTGTCAAATTAAAGTGATAGTTTATAATGCTTTCTTGAAAAGGTGATGAATATAGGCTTATCTTTAAAGTGCTTCCAGAAATATGACATATTTATAAAATATTTGAATTTAAAAGATTAATGTGGTAGTCAAATACTATAAATAAAATTCAGCTAGAACACTTTTAAAATAGACTTGACCAGCTTATACTGAGCATTTATCATTCAGAAGTGTTCTGAATAGTTTATGCCCAGAGTCCTTTGAACCCTTCCATTCAAATGGTGGAGAGATAATTCTTAAATATCTCCCAGTCTTGTCTATTATTCTTTTATCACAAATCTGCCTTTGTTTTTCATGATTAAAAAATGTCCTACATATGTGGTAAGTAGAAAATAGGAAGCCCATCATCCATTTTCAACCGTCATTAACTCCTGGCCATCCTCATTATCTGTGATCTCCACCATTCCCCTATATACACATTATTTTGAAACAAAACCCAGACCTATAATTTCATAAATAATTCAGTATATACCTTTAAACAATAGTGGAGAATCCTTCTCAGGATGGTGTTAAAGATTCCTAAATTGTTGTCTCAAGTATTTTCTTACATAGGTTTGTTTTGATCAAGCTCCTAACATGGTCCACACATTCCATTCCATTTACTTTCTAAAAGTTTCAACCTTTGGGTCCTCATGGAGTTTATTGAGGAAACTAGGTCATTTTTCCTGTGTTCCACAATCTAGATTTTACTGATGTGATCCCTGGAATGATGCCTGAGAGGTTAATCTGTCCCCTATTTCCATAAACTGATAGTTAGATCCAGCAACAAAAAGCTCTAGGTCAAGGGTGATTTTTGCCCTCCAGGAGACATTACGATAACATTTAGAGAGAACTGAATCCGTATATAATGGTGGTGCATGCTTGTAATCCCAGCAATTTAGGAGGCAGAGGCAGGAGGATGGCAAGTTCAAGGCCAGAGGCAACCTGCATAGCTTAGCGAGACCCTGTCTCAAAAACGGGTCTGCAGTGCACTTCAGTGGTGGAGCACTAGCAAAAGCATGTGTGAGGCCCTGGGTACAACTACCCAGTACCACAAAAAAAAAGTCTCTGATTTTCACTGATACCATTTTACTCTCTTGGACCCTTGATTTCTCAATCTGCTGTGCCCTATTCACAAGTTCCAGAGAAAGGAGGGACACTGGCCAAGTGTAAACTTTATTTCTGGATACAGTGCATGTGCCCCTCCCAATCCTGGTGAACTCCATTGCAATTCAACATTTATTGACAATCTGCCACATAGAAGATACTGTGTTTGAAGCAGCACAGGGGAAGATGCAGAACGTTATAAGGCAAGTAGTCCAGGGACTGGGAAAAGAGAAGGCAGCTCCTTATCACTGAGAGCCTGATCCAGAATAAGCAGAAAGACAACCCCCTTTTACCTTACCCCTCTTCTTCCTCTCCCCACCTAGCCACACATCCCAGGAAGTCAAAAAGTTCTCTTTACCAAGAGGCTAACTCCAAGATAAAGGTCAAAGCCTGTACTAAACTTTTATAGGTTTGTTCTACTTTAAAAATTGAGGTTTTATGATACAGTGAATACAAATATTAAAATGCTAGTATTTTCATAATTCTCAAAATGAATATCAGAAACCTGAATTGCAATTTTGAGAATTAAAAGCAATATAGAAGGCATTCAAATTAACACTTAAGATATTTTGCTTTTATCTTGTTAACTCCTCCCTGTGTAGTGATTTTCTTGAAAATGTCTTAAAACCTATGACTTGAAAAACTTCATATCTTCCTTAATGTACAAAACTTTATAAGCCTTCTGTCTTAAGATTCCCAAACCCACACAAGTATGTCAAATAAACTGCATCTGAAAAAATAATTGAACTATTCTTGAGACAAGGTCTCACATAACCCAGGCTGGCCTCAAACTCAGGATCCTGCCTCTGCCTCCTGGGAGCTGGGTTTATAGTAAATTATTCCTTAGTTCAGATTTACTCTTATCCCTCATGTATGTGTGTGTGTGTGTGTGTGTGTGTGTATATATATATATATATATATATACATATGTAATATATACACGCATATATACACACGCATATACATATATGTTGTTAGGTGCCGTTGAGTCGGTATCCGACTCATAGAGACCCTCTGTACAACAGGGGAAACACTATTGTCAGTGCTTCTCTGCCGTTCATAGGGTTTTCAATGGCAGATTGATTTTTGGGAGGGGTTGCCAGGTCCTTCTCCCAGCCTACCGCTTCTGGTGTTCCCAGGCGGTCTCCCATCCAGGTACTAACCAGGCCCGACCCTGCTTAGTTTCCGAGATCTGACGGGATCGGATGCCACAGGGCTACCGCTGCAGGCCTCATATACATATATATACACATATATATGTATATGTATATGTATGTATGTGTGTGTATATATATATATGTATATATACATACATACATATATATGTATATTAATTATGTTACCCCTGGGATCTTTTTTGTACGTTATCTTGGTAGATCCTATCCTTAAGTATAAGGATACATATACTGGCATCATCCAATGAATTTTTAGTGATTTAACTTCTAAATTTACATTGCTGTTTTCACAGTTGAACAGTATGTATCCTCAAATTTGACATCTTCAACCCAAGTAAATATTTTACAATAAAATATGTGTGTTAACTGGCTCTATCATCCTGCCTATTTAAGATGTGAAATCAATGTGATTTTTTTTGTACATTTTGGCCATATATTCAGGAAAACATGTAACATGATTTGACATACTGGAGCCATATAAACAGAGAACATCAAAAATATTAAGTCAAAATTATCTGAAAAGTCTTAAGTTTTCTAAGCAAGCACTTCCTCTCATCAAATAACAGATTGATTCACTGCTAATATATGACCCAGAATGACAGTCTAGAGCACAGAATACTGTAATTCTCTAACCTGTACCCGTTCAAACAGTTTTAGAGGGCTAAAAAACCAGATTCAGATTAGAATCACCTGCAGATTAGATTCAAGGTCAAGAGCTGGTTTGGGGGAAAATTATGCATTGTTTATGTAGTAAAACAATACAAGGCAATGGTGTGGATTAGATTCGAGAATATATAGTACATCTGTAGGGAAAAAGACTTTTGAAACGTGGTATTTCAGGAAAACTTGGTTTTTAAACAATGACCCCACAAGAGTTAAGGGAAATAAGAAATGAAGTAAAAAAAAGGAGGTAACAATGGTTTGATTTTATTCACATATAGTTGTCATTAAAAGGTTAACCCATTCATAAAGACATTTTTCACTATTCTAACATCCTTTGCCTGTGATCTCTTACAAATCCCCACCATGAAGTTCTACTGCAAATGGAGTATATTAAGTATTTTAAAAAACCTTTTAAAATATGGCTTATGAGCAATTTCACACAGCAAGTTACCTATTAATATGTTACATATTAACAGAACTCTGACAGCACATGGACGACTAAATTCCCTTAAAATATTAAGAACAGAGTTGGCATTTTGTTCAAGGAGGTATTTTAAACCTATTAAGAGAGTTTCTATAGTGCAGAATTTAACTTTTTATAAAGTAGTATCTTACATATATCATTTAAAAAAAAAAAAATCAAACCAGAAATTAGATGCAGCTCTGGGAAAACACTAACTTTTATTTCCATCTGATGCATAATGTAAATTCTTTACTGAGTGTCTATGCAGATACTTTTGATAGGAAGGAAAAAAAAAAAACATTGTTCTGGATATACATCAAAACCGAGATTACCTTAGCACGTTATTTTTAAAAAACTGGTAAGAGCAACATGTTAAATGCTGGAAAAACTAGAAACACTCAATTTGACTATACATCCAGCTTTCACTGCATTTTTACTTGAGTTCACTAGACTCAAATTCTATAAGGTTAGACTCTGTTTCATCAACATATATCCAAGCACTTGACATAGTAATGACACATGACACAGTGGGTGTTCAATAAATACTTGTCAATGAAAACAAAAATTTTCTTAAGCAAGTGAAAAAAAAAATACAAATAAATGGCATGAAGAGTATCAATTCATTATTTAGCAACAGGAGTTTTTTGTGAAAACTCTAGGGTTATTTATTATAAGTAGATCAAGCTTTAAAAATACTTTCCTCCCAAAATAAAGGAGTTCTCATAATGGAGGAAAAAGATAAGCCATGACATTTTATCCTTACAAAGCTATGATGTAAAATTTGGAATATGAGATAAATAAAAACCAATGGAATAGTTAAGTAAGGCAATTCCAAAACTCCTGTTTTACATATTTACTAATGAGTTCATTCTCTTTCTGACAATATTCCTAACACTTACTACATGAAAAACAACTTTTTAAAAGATTTTTACCAAATGACTAGCTCATCATTTTAGTCCTTGAATTCATGTTAGAGTTTCAAAGATGGAAGAGCCTACTGGACTCAAGTCCTGTTTCAAAAAATTGTCTGGCCCAAAATAGCTATGGGGTAAAAGCATCATGATTTTATCCCCATAGAGGTGTTTTCATCCAGCATCATTGAAATTAACCAGAATGAAAGTATTCATCTGTAAATAATTTCAAAAAATGATTGAAAAAGTGTCATCACATCATTGTGTCCTACAATTAGAAAGTTCTTAGTACATATAAAAACATATTTACCTACTTCATTAGGTCAATGTCAGGATTTATCAAAATTCTCCATCATCAAAATTTTTAAAAATCATTACTTTTAGGTACTATAAAAATGCACTAATCAAATGATATGTGTGACCAATTCCACAAAGTTAGAAAGAAAAAAAACACTGGTAGAGTTAAATTTCAAATCCTAAACATTTAATCCTTTATTTAAGCCTGCCTCTCTAAATGTAAAAAGATATCAAACCTCTTGGTTACCACCTGAAAATAATGTGGAAATTTCACTGGCATCAATTCTAACGTGTTTAGTCCATTCATTTTCTCACGCAATGAACATCTTTTGTCCTATCAGAATCCAACAGAAGAGTAATGGAAATCCCATTTTCTTTATCACTTCTGAGCTCAGGGACAACCAGTCACAATAATAAACCAAAATAAGGTAATCTGTTTCTACAATAAAAATATTTTCTCAGTAATCAAAATTTGTCATCTGAGGAAATCCTTCATTGTTCCAGAAGCACAGTTAGAAGCTCATCTTCTTTATTGATTGTCATCGAAGCAATTGCTCCATCATTAAACTCAAAAGAAGTTCCTCCATCGACAACCATGCAGGCATCCCAACAACGAGAACGAACACAAACCCTGAGCAGAAGGAAATCTCTCATTAAACATTACCAGTTTCCATAACTTTAAACAGTTTAGAATGACCTTGAATTTCTAGTTAAACTAGAAGATCATTTAGTCTTGCTTTTAAAAATCAAGTTGCTCTTTGGTATGAGAGAATTGTTGTTGTTGTTGTTAGGTGCTGTCAAGTCGGTATCCAACTCATACTGACCTTCATAGGGTTTTCAATGGCTGTTTCGGGATTGCCTTGGGAGTGGATTGCCAGGCCCTTCTCCCATTTTTGCAGTGCTGGGAATTGAACTCGGGACCTCAGAGACTGTAGCTCAGCGTTCTACCAACTGAGCTAAATCCCAGCCCTATGAGAGAATTAGTGACTATAAAAATAATATGAGTACATTATCAAAGTCTCAAAATTCAAATTTCAGGGTAGCACCATTTGCTAAAATATTTATCAGTGAACAAATGCAGACTTGATGGAACTCACCAACTATTTTCATATGACTTGAGTTATTACCATTGCAAGTATTTTAGGTATTTACTGCACAAGAGTTATTTTCATGTAAAAATTTTACTTAAGGATAATGCTTAAGGATAAAAGAAGAGGCACAAATTATCACTACCCAGCTCCATGAACACATTTGTATAATTATCACTCAAATCAAGAATCAGTGGCCTCCCCTGACTGCTGCTCCTGACTTCTCCTTCCCAAGGCATACCTACTATCCTAGTTTCTATCAGTGTAGTAGTAATAACTTTGTCTGTTATTGGACTTTACATAAAAAGTATTTCAGCCATGCTAGTGGGCTTATATGGTATTATATCACATAGTTTTCTCATTCCCCAGATGAATAATAAGGTCAAGCACTTTTTTCATATACTTACTAAGATGTCCCTTTTTGGGAAATGCCTAAGACTTTTGGCTTTGTTCTTATTGGGTTGGCTGCCTTTTTTATTGATTTCCAGGAATTCTTATTCACAGAGTAAATGTCCTTTAATCAAAATGCTTAGGTCTAGAAATGTTTTAGACTTCATATTTTGGAATATTTACATATTAATAATGAGGTATCTTGGGAATGGAACCCAGTAAAATACATTTGTTTCATATGCCCCTTACATACATAGCCTAAAGGTAATTTTATATATTTCTAGCCCACCTGCATTTTGATTGTGACCCATTATATCAGGTTGCGTGTGGACTTTTCAGTTGCACCATCATATTTATGCTCATAAAATTTTGGATATTGGAGCATTAGAGATTTCCGATATCTTTCTCAAAGATCTTGAAATATCTGAGATATCTTTTGCAATATCTTTCTCACCTGTACCATGCCTATTTGTTTTCTTAATGGAATCTTCTGATTACCAGAAGTTCTTAATTCTAGTGTAGTTTGATGTATCCATTTTTTTGTGGTTCAAGTGCTTTTTATGACATTTAAAAAACCTTCCCCTAAGTCATGAAGCTATTTTATTAGAAAAAATTTAAACATAAGAAATACGTATCTTTGAAGAAGTCTTTCCACTCTCACCCAAACTAAGTAAAGCTGTGTTCACTAATCAAAATTAACTCTCAAATGAATAACTAAGAGAGGTTTCCTTTTTTTAGTGTCTTACCTGAGAAAAAAACCAAATGTATATTTCTAAAAAGAAAATATTCAGACTATAGGTAGCATTTTATAATTAAGCTGTCCTCTGCCTGCCATAAGACAGATGATATTCTCTCATAATTGTAGCTTTTCTTGTTAGTTTGGAAAATTAGGCAGCCTTTATACAATAAATATTCATTTGAGTATATCTTCCCCCTCAAAAGCTGAAGCACTCACAAGGCTAAGGCAGGAGGATTGGGAGTTTGAGGCTAGCCTGGGCTACACAGCAAGCTCAATACTGACCTGAGCTTCAAGCAAGACTGTCTCAAAAAGCTAACAAAAGAAAAACCTCATGTATTTTGTACTGGATGAAAGGGATGAAAACAGTCACAAGTCAGACTTAAGATGCTTACTTTGAGGAAAAACAACGCTGACGACTGCTGGAGAAAACTCTGTTTGCTATTGGTTCTCGAATACTGAAAAGTATTTTTGGTTCTTCTGGACTGTAGAGCAGTGATTCATTATATTCATTGGTTACTATAAAGAAAAAGATATTAGCACATTCAATAAAGAATGATGACACTTGAGAAATACAAAAATGAAAAATAGATGCTAGCTCCAACTTAAAGTATTCTGTTCCAAAAATATGGTTTTGGGAACAAGTTTCTTAGAACTCAACACATAGTTGACTAAAAAAAAGCCTCATCTATAAATATTAGGTTCCACTATTACCCTACCAAAACTTGCATCACTCAGAATACAGGACAAGTAGGTACAACTGGGGGAAAAAAAAAAAGAGAAAAACCCACTAACTATAAAGTTAGTAATTAAAAAAGAGAACCTAATTAGACAAACTCTAAAACGGACCCTGACTTGCCATATTCCCCTTCCATGTTCTTTCCAGAATATCAAATGTCAGTTTATAACTATAAGTTAATAGTCTTAATTTAAAATGCAGTCTCAAACAATGATAAAATATGCTTTCTCTAATGAAATTGTCATTACTCAAGTTTTTTTTAGAAATTCTTGAGACTTGCTTTTTAAAGGAGTGAGGGGTGCAACTCCGTGGTAGAGCACTTGCAAAGTATGCACAAGGCCCTGGGGTCAATCCCTCAGTACTGAAAAAGAAAAAATTCAAAGTACGGCGTCTACTGAAAACATACCACTCTTGCACCATCATGAACTGAACGTGGAAAACCATATGTGGTTCTTTTGGGGGGAAAAAAAAAACCCAACTTACCTACAGAATAAAATGTGCCTCCTTGGAAAACACATTACCAAAAAAATGTGCTGGCTTTTAAAGAAACTCCAAAAGAGTAGCTCTAGAAATATCTGTTTGTATCATCAGTAGTCATTGCATCTGAAGATAGCCAAATCTTCTAAGGAATAACATGCATTTAATAAAGCTCTTATGTTTATTAACGTATAAGTCACTGTATTTTGTTTACCCTTAACAAACCTTGCCTAAATTTCAGTTATCTTCTGTTTTTTAGGTTTGTATTTTTTGATTAATATGATATTTGTACATATTTATGAGGTACAATGTGATGTTTTGATTGATTTATAAATTGAGTAGTTATCAACTCAATGTAATTAGCATATCAATCACAAACTTTTAGTATTTCTTTATAGTTATGTTTTAAGTTAAATTATAAAATTAAGCAGTGATTATTATTTGTCCCTAATTTTCCTTTGACACAGTTTTAATGCTAATACTAATAGATAATACATGATATTAAAGTATTTTAGATCTGGATCTGAAAGAACAACAGAATCTATTTTAGAAAGTGAAACCATGAAATGCAAACCCATAGCTAAGTGGTGAACCTACTGTGAAACAGCACCAAGAATTTAGGTATGCATTTCTTATTTGCAAGATATGGCTTTTTCTATATTTTCCTATTCGCAAGGACATATTTACAGTTATATCTTGACATACAAGTCATATTTCATGGTTGACAAAAATCCCAGTATAAGAGTCTAGCTTTAAGTTTTATATTCTTTAAATACATTGAAAGGGATTTTATATTGAGCATGGGTGAATCCAAAAAAGTACTTTGCTTTTGCTAATTAAACAACTATACTTTACAATATCATTCTCAAAATTGATACAGAACTAAGTTAAACTCTTATTGGCCACTGACCTTTCTCCACCAATTCTCTGTTCAATGGAAGATTCAAATTTCCTTGTCGTTTTGCTGTTGAAAGAGAAAAGGGGAAATATTTTCATTAAATATATAAGAGCCAACACATAAAAACATATATACATTCTATACCATATTGTAGTCATATTGTAACATATAATAGTTGTTTTGGTACTCACCAATATTTAAAACATCTTCCACAGCCTGAGTTGCAACCCTGTTAATATTGAATGACCTAGAAACAAAAACCACACGATTCTGTTTTAATTCTAAAACGCACGAAAATTGAATCTACTTAATAAAGAATTCTTAGAAATTCAGATAGTTATAAACAGAGTCAAAAAATATTGGCATGAAGATGGAAAAAAATTGTCATACACTGTTAGGAATCATAGATGTTGCAGTTAGAAAGCAATTATGCACCACCAAAATTTAAAATGAACATATTTTTCAATCTAAAATTTATCCTAAAATACCTGCAAATATAATACACAAGACACATACAAGAACATATACTGAAGAACTGTTGATTATTACAAAACAACTCAAATATATATCTATAGGAGGCTGATTAAATTCTATTATAGTTACTCATGATATTAAAAAGAATAGAACTATATGTGCTGATGTGGAAGGATAAACACATTAAGTTTAACGTTAAGTTAAAAAAGTAACATGTATATATTGGGACTAGACATATGAAATGAAAAGCACACCTAGCTTTTCATTGTATATGCCCTTTTGCACTTAATATATTTAAGCTTCTTTAATTATAAATGAACAGTTTCCAAATACACATGCAAAATGCTTTGTTTAACCACTTAAAAACAAATATTATCACGAACATGGATAACTTACAAATACCTCTGCCCTTGGGTCTAAAAAGACTATGGTCTTTTAAAACGAAAACCACCACCACCACAACAACAACAACAAAAAACCCTTCCAGGTAATTTATAATTCTTCTACTACCTCACAATTACTCTTTCATGTCCTCAAAGATATCCTCAGGAAACAGGAATAACAAACTAAGCCAACACAAGTCTAAATCTAAGTCAATGGCTTTTAACTTTTGTGAAAGGGAGTTATTCCCTCTCTCTATCCCTATGTTTTCACCTTTGAACAAATGTCAAAACACTTTGAACATTTTTTTTAAAAAATGCAAATACACAAAATCTTATATTAGAAATTTAAAGTCATTTACATATCAAACCCCTTTGCTTAGGAAAAAAAAAAATCTAAGATCTAGTTCTCGCACACTCCATTTTTCACCAATTTCTCAATCCAACCACACCAAATTCATTCTCACCTCTGTACCTTTGCTCAGACTTACCATGTGGTATAAAGCTAAACACTTAAAGCTTCCTGACTTTCTTATTGTTTAGTATGAGGTTCAGAACACATAGCTCATCAGTATTGCTTCTACACCCTACACAACATAATGCTCTTAGGGCATTACCTGGTTCATGGCAAGAATTTAACATTGAATGAAAATGTCAAAAGCAAAGGAGATTTGAGTTATATTCTAATTCCTCTAACCATCCACATTATTGAATGTGGACTGTCTAGGAATTCTCTTTATTTTAAATCTAAATGCCATAAAAATGAACTATGTTTCTTAGCATTCTATTGTGTTAAAATATACAGTTAAAGAGCAAATGACTTTAGAGACTATCTCCTTATAGTAAAGATAATTTATAAGAACAAAAGTCTTATAACAACTTGCTTTAATATTCCTAGAACTAGGATTTATTAGGGAGACCACAAACTAACTAAATCATCTGAATTGGAAACAAATTAAGATAAGTTTCCTGTGGTAATAACCTGAACCTCAGCCAATTTTACCTTTAGAAGCAGCAGGTTACTTTCTACATGAAGGACAAACTATATGCCTACACAGTTGTTAGCTAGGACATAACTTTTTTCTTAAGTCTACAACCTTTACCATTCCATAGGAATGGAGTTCCTCACCATAGGAGTTTCCATTTGAAATCAGATATAACCTCTACTATGTTGTTGTTGTTGTTGTTGTTAGATGGCATGGAGTCAGTATCCAATTCATAGCAACCCTACATACAACATGTGAAACACTATTGTCAGTGCTTCTCTGCTGTTCATAGGTTTTTTCAATGGCAGATTGATTTTTGGGAGTGCTTGCCGGGCCTTTCTCCCAACCCAACAGCACCTGGTGTTCCCAGGCAGTCTCCCATCCAAGTATTTACCAGGCCCGACCCTGCTTAGCTTCCAAGATCTGACAGGATCGGATGCCACAGGACTACAGCTGCAGGTATCACCTCTACTATAAACAATCAAATTGTAAGACAAAATGAGTATCTGATCATCTTCATCAGCTACTAAAACTTCATCTTATAAAAATACCTCTTCACCCTTAATTAAGTTTGGTAGAGCACAATGTGTGAAGGAGGACTAGGAACAGCCTTAAGAAACCAACTGAAACATATGGTGACTCCACTCTGTAGTACTTCTTCCAGTATATGGAGTAAAACCATGTAGAACACAAGAGCCAGAGAAATCAGATAAGGGGACAATCCAGAGACACTTGCTATGCAGTACAATTCCTATATCCTACCCCTGTGGAAAAATTTTTGGAAATCCAATTATAGGATTTCCCTACTCTCTTTCCCCTGCTCCACCGCTTTTTTTTGCATATAACTGTATGACTGAGTTCTAGCTAAAGGGATCAGAGTGGACTTGATGGCCAACACTTCCAAGCCTGGATCACTAGCCTCCCAGGGAGACCTTCCATGGTCTTCCTCCTCCTACAGTTTGACATAAATGAGCACTGTGACGTTAGGAGACATGTTTAAAGATAGCAGAGCCACAAGATGGCAGGGGTCTGCCTCCTTGAATAGCCTTAGTCTTTTGAAGAAGACACATCTGCCAATTAGGAATGCCCACTGTGGATTTTATGAGAACAAGAAATGAACTTCAGGTGTAGTAAGCTACTAAGATTCAGAGTTTATCCGTTATAAAAACTGGCTTACCTTGAGTTATACATTTCCGCATTTAAGGTTCTAAGCAAAGACTGAGAAGGTTGCATAAGAAAACAAATTTTTATTTCTATCAATAATTAAAAGAAAGAAAAAGAAATAGAGTACTCTAATCTCTTTCCAGAACTCTGTAGAGCTCTACAGTTTAAAGTTAAGTCTAGAATTTAAAACCTGACTTTACCAATTCATTAGCCACACAGCTTTGGATAAGTCAGTTAACTTCTGAGACTTTACTATTAATGAAAATAAAATCCAGAGTATTTGTACTAATTATGTAATTAGCTTGGAACAAAAAGAATTATTCAGAAATGGTAGTGTGATAAAATAAAAATCATTATGATGTTTAGAAATATATAGCTTTCTACCAGGCCCTCTGGTTCCTGAGACAGAGACCCTTCTCTCCTTGCACTGTGTGAAGAGGAAAGGGGAAAAAAAATCAATCATAGGAAAAGAATCATCATCAGTAATGGGAGGGAAGAGGACAGACTATGTTGGAGGCGTGCAAGCAGCATAGGACAAAGAGGCTGAATAACTAGAGTAGCAGGAATAGGGTGTACCTAGAGAGTTCTATACTTGAATACATAGGCAATAATAGCTTATAATAAGCAACTCAAAAAGCTGCAAACCTAATCTAAGCCTTACTTGTTCCAATGCGACATCAATACCATACCCAACTACAGGGTGCAGGTGAGGGGCAAGGAATGCTTTACTATAAGCATTAGTAGCTATTATTCTTTATGCTCTTCTGATTACTGAAAGCTATAACTCAAAAGTACACACACATGCTCCAAGGCTAGAGACCCACTGCCTTTAGCAAAAGCACTATTTTATGAAGACTACCAGGTTTATCTTGATAATTCTTCAAGGACAGTACTATGGTTTGACTGTGTCCCCCAAAGTCCATGTGTCAGAAACTTAATCCCAATGCAGCAACTATGTTGTGAGATGGGACCTTTGAGAGGCAATTAGATCATGAGCACTCTGCCCTCATGAATGTATTTGTGCCGTCATCTTGGGGGAAGGGGGTTCCTGATAGAAAAGATGAGTTCAGTTCCCTACCTCCACCTCTTCTGCCTTCCACAATGTAATGACACAGCAAAATGACCCTCACTAGATGCTGGCACCTTGATACTAGATTTACCAGCCTCCAGAACTAACAGAAATCTCTGTTCTTTACAAATTACCCAGCCCATGGTAGCTACTACCGCAAAAAATGGGAGAAGGATGTAGCAGTCCACTCCCAAAATAATAATCCCGAAACAATCAGCCATTGAAAACCCTATGGGGGTTGCTATGAGTCAGACCCAATTCGACAGCACCTAACAACAACATAGTATTCTGTTACAGCAATACAAAACTGACTAAGACAGCAATCTAATGATTCATCTTTCAACTGTGCCACCTCTACAGGTGGCTTAGAACTAGTCTTCCTCCCAACTTAAAAGCTGATCTTCTCTCCTGAGACAGCACAAGTAACAGTGACACAGTGAAAGAAGCACTGGTTTTTCAATCAAGTTCACCTGTATCTATAACCAAGTTCTGAGACTTATTAGCTGTGTGACTTTGGCCTAAATATTCATCTGTTAAGTCTCAATTTTCTTTCTTTTTAAAAAAGGAACACTACTATATCCTTTTAGGAATTCTATAAGGATTCATGTATTGAAAAATATCCAGCACACTACCAAGTAGCAAGGACTAAATAACTGATTACTGTTGTTGTTAGGGGCCGTCAAGTTGGACCCTATGTACAGAAGATCACTTGCCAATTCTGTGCCAGGCAAACCATCTTATTTATGTTTAAGCACATTGTTGCAGACACTGTGTCAATCCATCTGGTGGAGGGTTTTCCTCTTTTGC
>VMDO01014549.1:0-54160 GCA_007922755.1 Pedetes capensis | reverse complement strand
TTTTTTTTTTTTTTTTTTTTTTTTTTTTTTTTTTTTTTACTTTTTGAGACAGGGTCTCACTAAGTTACGCAGACTGCCTCTGGTCTCGAACTTGTGATCCTCCTGCCTCTACCTCCACCTCCCGAGCCGCTGAGATTACAGGCGTGCACCACTGCGCCTGGCAAGAAACCATCTCTTTGAAGGGGCTTTCCTTGACCACGGTCTAAATCAGGTGCCTGTCACTCTCGCAGCCTGTGCCTTTACAGCAGTGCCACATTTAACAATTAGAATTTTTTGTTTCCTGGTTTGAGATGTGTGGACTTGACACAGACTCTCAGCACCACCTGCTGTGTGCACAGCTCTGTTCCAGTGCAGTGTCGTGGTCAACAGATCGCTAGGATGCTGTAACAAAGAGGTCCCCTAACCAACAGCTTAACTGAGACAGCTTATTTCTTGCACGTGTGATAGTTCTGGGAGGTGATGTGGGCTGGCACAATGGTTTGAAGTGTTCTGCAGTCCTGGGCTCCCCAGATCACCTCCTTTTTCAGCCACAAATATAAAACTTAGACCAGCTTCTTACCCAGACCAGTTCTGCTCTCTTCGGCCTTAGCTCCTATGTCCAGTGTGCCCAGATCCTCATCCCCCAAATCACAGGCTCATCTGTGTGTCCCAAACCCCAAAGCAAGTTCCCTGGGATGGAGTCAGCCTCTCACATGGACATGGGGCCCCTGCACGCACTGTGTCACTTCTGTTGTTATGAAATGCTACTTCTTTCCTCTGTGGCTCTAAGTTCCCCTCTGTCCATATCCCTGACCAAGTACTTCACCCTTTTGTGCCTCAGTTTCTTCTATAAAATGGGGATAAACGCCGCTTGTCTCATAGGGGTGTCATAAGAATTCAAGAGCATAAAGCCTTAAGGATTCATCTAGTGCATAAGGACGCAACAATAATTGTCGGGGTTCGGCTCAGGCCCAGCAGAGGTCAGAGCCTTGTCCTGACACCAAGTGGGTATCAGGGACCCACTGGACCAGGTTGGTGTAGTGGCCAGAGGTGCCAAAGAAGGACCTCAGGAGACCTTCTGTGGGAAACAAGAGGGGGACGTTTATTGGGTTACTCCCCAAGTGGGGTGCAACCAGCAAGCAGCCCCTATCAAGTGCTCAAGTGCTAGTCCTAAGGCTGCATCGTAGAATGCTGCAGGCTCACGAGTGGAACAGCTCAGCCTTAAGGGCACAGCTACAAGCAGCTGGTGTTCTGCTGGGCTGGAGGTCCGGTGGTCTTGACTCTCACAACTCGCCTTCTCGGCCTCCCTCCTTCCCAAGGATGGGAGGAATTGGGAGGCTCTTCGTGGCTTGCTTATAGCCTTTGGCGCCTCGGGGCCCCTGGTCTTGACGTGTTGGCTGGCTTGGAGATCTTCCACTAGATTGGGGAGCGCTGGATCAAGGTGATGGGGATCCAGTTAGCAGTTGAGGGATGGTGAGAGATGAAGGGTTGAAGGGGGTCCAGGAGCCCTGCTTATATAGGGTCCCGGAGAGGGGCGTGTACTGGGGTTAGCCAATCAGGGCACATTCCTGACAGGTACAGCAGGTAAACTGTCATACATGCCAGGTAGGGGCAGTTATTTAACTGAGGTGCTGGGGTAGCCAATCAAATTTGAGGTGGTTGAGGCTGGTCAGGCTGGTCAGGGGCCATCTTTGGTCACTCGATGGGAGGGGTAGGAGTGAGTGAGTGGAATGTAGCCTGAGTATTAGCCCCTCATGCTGGTTAGAGGGACCCTATTTATGGGATACATTTAAAAAGTCCCCAACAAATAATCAGGCTTATTATCTTTTAACTCCCTCCACTTCCCCATGAGGCAGGCGGTCGGGCATTACCTAATTTCTAGATGCAGAAATGAACAAGCAGAGAGCTGACGCAACTTACCCAAGGCAACTGTACTTGCGAATGATCAAGTACGGGGTTAATCCAGGCCTGACCCTCATGATAAAGTTGAGGTGGTGGATTAGGTTGTGAGAATCAAATGCAATCATGTAGCAGGTACCCAAAGACTCTCTTCAACCCTGCACAGCGCCCCACCCTGTCACAACCCCACCCACCCTCACAGAGCCAACAGGGATCCCAACTGCCCGGCCCCTGGCAGCCCCCGGGTCAGCTGCTTCTACTGGGTTGGTGGAGATGGCTGGGCTGACAGAGAGGCCCATTGTCCCTGTCCTCTGGGCTCCATTGTTGGGGTGACCTCCCAGGTCCCAGCCTCACAGGCACCTCCAGCTGACACTCCAGCTTGTTGCAGCTTGCTGGGGCGGCGTGTGGGGGGATGGAGGCAGGGAATGTGCACACAGCCCTAGGGTACCCTGAAGACTGTCACCAGCCTGTTCCACAGAGGAGGAAATTGAGACTTAGAGACCACATGTGATCTGTGGAGTGCTTGTCTCAGGACAGAGCTGCCAAAGACAGGACAGGGATGGAGGCTGGGACCTGGCAGGAGGTGTGTGGCCTCAACACACAAGAAGTCAAGGCTGGGTCAGAGATGGGGAGACCAGAGCAACTTTGACGGCCCCGTTTCACGTTTCACGAGTGAAAACAAAGGCTCAGAGCGCACAGACCCTTGCCCAAGGTCACACAGCGAGTCTGGGGCACAGACCACTGGGAAACGAGGTGTTTCCACCTCCCAACCTCTCCTCGTTTCTTCTTTTCTTTTTTTAAGAACTGGGGGCCTTGCACACCCTAGGCAAGCGCTCCACCAACAAGCTGCACACCAGGCCCCCCCTTTTGAGACACGGGCTTGCTCAATTGCACAGGCTGCCTCCGTCCTCCAACACATGACCCTCCTGCCTCAGTCTCCCGGGTTACTCGAATTACAAGAATGCGCCAATGCACCTGGCTGCTCTCCCACTTTCTCCAGAAGCACACAGAAATCAGGGCTGTGCGTGCGGGGGCGGGGCATAGGATGGCCACGCCTGTGGGGCGGGGCGTAGCCATACAATCCCACCCCTCGTGACGCGTCGGGGTGAAATCCCCCGCGGCCCTCCCCCAGGGGGCGTGGCCTTCCAACCTATGTGGGATTCCACTGGGTATTTGCCCGCGGCGGGCGGGACTTCGGAGTTGATGGGCGTCGGGGGCGTGGCCTATCTCTGCTGGCGCGCGCTGCTTGGGATTCCAACCTCTGTGACGCAGCGCGGGAGGGGCGGAGCCTGGGCCGCGGGAGCCCCGCCCCCCGCGGAGCGGCGAGGCCGGGGGTGTGCCCTGGGCGGGGCCCTTCCCTCCCGCTCCGCCCCGTCGCGGAGCGGCCGCCAGCGCAGGGAGGGTCCGGGCCCCGGGATGTGAGTGTGCGGCTGGGGGCGCGGGGCGGGGCGCCGGGCGAGCCTCGGGGGCCGCGCGGGGGGCGCGAGCGCGCGGGGGCCAGGTGCGGGCGAGGGAGGGGCGCGCGGGCCGGGGTCAGGGCCGCCCGGCCCGGGCACCATCGCTGGCCCCAGGCCGCGATCGCCGGGTCTGCTGCGTTCCCCACCCGGGGGTCCCCGGCCGTGCGGACGCGCCCGTCGTGGTGGCTACGGCCAGCGCGGGCTTCTCGTCCCCGGGGGCCCGCTGCAGGGCTTCGGGAGGGCGACAGCAGCGCGCAGGGCACAGAGCTGGGCCGCAGCCCCCGCGTCCCCACCGGCGTGGCTGTGCCCGGCCCTTAGGTGCGCGAGCTCGGCCTGAGAGCAGCCACGCGTTCTGCAGCTAGGACGCGAGGCCTAGGCCCACGGCGCAGCGGGTCCGGGGTGGAGGCGAGGCGCCGAGGCCTTGCCGCCTGACACAGAGCCCCCCGCGGCTGCTCCGCGGACCTGCTGCGTGATTTGCGCACACGTGGTCCCCTGGAGAGCGCCCGGGGCTGCCGTGAGGCCGGGTGGGAGCTGCGTTCAGGGGAAGCCGGCCAGGGCTCCGTAAGGTGTTCTCATTGCTGTTGATGCTGTTAAGTGAGCCTTTGCTGCAGAGGGATTAGTGCTGTGGGTCCTGGGAGGGGCAGGCTGCCTCCTGCACTGAAGCTGCTGCCATCTGTGTGTCTGTCCTACGCGCGCCACAGGCCACACACCACCCAGCTGTACCAGCATGTGCCAGAAAAGCGCTGGCCCATCGTGTACTCACCACGCTACAACATCACCTTCCTGGGCCTGGAGAGGCTGCACCCCTTTGACGCGGGGAAATGGGGCAAGGTGATCAATTTCCTGAAAGGTAGGCCAGGCCCCTCACACCTGCCCACCTGCCATCTGCTTCCTCCAGCCCGCCTGTCCTCCCCAGCCTAAGCTTCAGACTTTCCTCCCTCTGCTTTCAGCCCTGAGTCCTCCTTCTGCCCCTGCTGTCAACAAGACCCAGACCCCTTTCCAATCCGGGCCCCTAAGCCCGATGTGTCCTGTCTCTCACTCCCTCTGCCCACTGGAGACCAGTCAAAGGGGAGCTAGTTCATGCTGGACACGGGGAAGCTGGGGTTTGGAAGAGTCCAGTGTCCACTCACAGTCCAGGAATTGAGCACTCTTGCTCAAGTCCTGTTGATTACAGGTGGGGGAAATTGGGGCCAGAAAGATGCGGAGCATGGCCCAAACCATACAGCTACTACGTGGCCAGGTGGGGTCTGGAAGTCCACTCGAGGCTCCCCGATTCCTGGCTGATCCGTGGATGCCCCCCCCTACCTTCAGAGCGCAGCTCTGGGGAGCACGTGGTTTTAACAGAGGGGTTTGTAATCTAGGGTTCCCTGCATTATGTTAGTTAGCTTGAGAGAAGTGGGAAATGTTAGCCAGTGTGGGATGAAGCACTGAGTATTGTAAAAGGATACCCCTTCTGATCGCACTGTGGAGAACGTCTCACTTTGGAGCTAGCCCATCTTTAACACCCAAGCCCACCTCCTTTCTTAACGGGAGCAAGCCGCAGGCTCTAAGTCTTGCAGAAAATACGATCACATTAGAGATTAATCACACCGGTTGTTTCCATTGGACGTGTTTTTTATTTCTGATTAGCTTCTGTTTATCGCAAGTGACACTGGTTTCCTGTTTACAGTCCTGACCAGACTGAGCATTCACAGGAAAATATGGCATGGAAAGAGTGCAGATGCTGAGGTGGTGACCTGAGGGCTGCCTCACCCCGCGGTTCTCTTGCCTTCCAAAATAGTCCTGCATTGTCCCCTGTGCCCCTTCTTGGGCTCCTGCATCACCCAGTAGCTCCATAGTTCCTTGTCCCCCTCACCAATGGTTATCCCAGTTCCCTGCTGTCTGCTGAGGGTGAGGATGGAAGGGAGGCAGAGCCCACGGAGGCTGTGCCACCAGAGGAGCTGGCCCGTCGCCTGAAGGGAGGGTCGGCCATGGTATGTTCCAGAGGGGAGCCCCAGCCTGGGTCTGTATGTGTGAACTAGTGGACTCCCAGAGCTTCCTGAGGTCGACTCATTGAAACTGGCCTCCTAGATGTTGATTTCTCTAGAACCTGGAGAATCATGGGTTTGGCCCTCTCGTCTCAGCCTCGGTTTCTTTTTTGAGAAGCAGAGCGAATCTTCTCTGCTACACGGAAGGGGCGTGGAAAGAAATGCAGTGTTTCTCAAACATCAGTCGGTTGTGCGCCACTCTTGGCACCTTGCTGTCCGTTCACACCCCCTGTTCCACTACCTACTGCATGTTTTTAACGACTCAGCCTGGTTTCTTTAAACTAACAAGTTTGTTTTGAGAGGAAACAGTATGTTATCTAGATGGGAAAAGGCAGTTTCACTTGCCGTAAACAGAAGATCATGGCAAAAAAAAGAAATGCAAGGAAAACAGCAGGGAGATTGGTTCTGGCTGGGCTCTGCCCCTGCAGGCTGCTGTGCTTCAGTTAGAAAGGAGATGAGCAAGGGGCAGGCGGGTGCTAAGGAGAGGCCACCAGAAGGCGGAAGGACAATTGCCCAGGAAGCTTTTCTCGCCCGAGAGTCAGCCTTAGTGACCCTTAGCCACCTGCCTCTGGCAGCTGTCCAGTCACACCTGAGCTCCCCTGGCACTCTCAGCAGATGGCAAGTACAAGGACTGCTGTGTTCCCAGAGTTCAGTGTCCAGAGGCTGGGGAGCGTGGCCCCGTTCATGCTGGCCTGGGCGGCAGCTGGTTTTCAGAGTCCCCACAAGCCAGCCATGACCACCTCCTCCTAGGCCAGGGGTGGCCAGAGGCCAGGCCGGCGGCCCCGGGCAGGGCCTGGCCTTGTGGTCAACGAGGCAGGAAGCTGAGGTCCCTTTGTGGTCGCAGAGGAGAAGCTGCTGTCGGACGGCATGCTGGTGGAGGCGCGCGAGGCCTCGGAGGAGGACCTGCTAGTGGTGCACACGAGGCGCTATCTCAACGAGCTGAAGGTACAGCATGGCGGGCTGGGCTGAGGGCGGCTCCGCTGGGGGGAGCCCGGCCTCGGGGCCACCCCTCCTGCCCTGAGCTGGGGGACCAAGAGGGTCTGGTTCCCAGGAGGAGGAAGGGTCATGAGAAGGCCGTTGTGTGGGTAGCGAGCTCCCTGTGTTCAGGGTGTGTGAAAGCAGAGACGTCCGCTGGCAGAGACCCTAACCCTAAACCCTAACCCTAATCCTAACCCTAAACCTAATGGAGCCGCTTAGGGGCTTGGGGATTCTCCATCAGTGACTGTGGCCAGGCCTCCGCACCCCAGGCAGGGATGATCATGGAGGGAGGGGGCATCTAACTAAGGCTGTTCCACTTTGGCCCATTTTTATATTGGGCTAAAATTCCAGATTCTGGTCCAAGGGATTGTAAAGACTTGCTGAAAACTGTTGGGCTGAAGCCTGCAGCCATAGCCCTGTGGCATCCAACCCCAGTAGATTTCAGAAGCTAAGCAGGGTTGGGCCTGGTTAGTAGTTGGATGGGAGACCACCTGGGAACACCAGGTGCTGTAGGCTAGGGAGAAGGACCTAGCAAACCTACTCCCCAAAATCAACCTGCCATTGAAAACCCTATGAACAGCAGAGAAGCATTGACAATAGTGTTTCGCCTGTTGTACACAGGGTCACTATGAGTTGGATACCAACTCGACGGTACCTAACAGCATCAACAATCACCATCAAGTGGGTATCCTGTCTCAAAAATAAAAAATGGCCTGGGGGGTGCAGCTCAGTGGTCCAGCACTTGCAAAGCATGCAGGCACAAGGCCCTGGGTTCAAACCCCAGTACCGCAAAAAAAAAAAAAAAAAAAAAAAGATGTTTAGAATCCCCTTGCGCCCACCACTGCCTGGCTGTACCTCTGTCCAGAGGAGGCCCCGGGCTCCTGAGGGAGGCTGGGCTTCTGAGGCGAGGCAGCCCCTCTGTCCTCACGTGGGAGCACAGGGGAGGCTTAGTGGGCGGTTGCGTCAGAATCTGCTGCTGCCAGCCTGCCCCGCTGGGGATGGCGTCTGGGTGCCATGGGTCTTCTGTCCCCAGAGCATGGGGCCCCTCGTCCCCAGGCTTCTTGGCTGACCACACTGGACTCAGAGACCCATGGACACCAGAAGTTGACTGGTCTCTGCTCTGTGGGTTGAAAAACCTCGGCCCGGGGAGAGGCTGTGCCTGCCCAAGGTCACCTGGGTGTCGCTCAGGCCCCAGAGCAACCTGGCCCAGCATCCACCCCCCTCCCTCCTGCCCTGCCCCGGCCTGAGCGGTGAGGAGCGGAGCTGGAGCACCGGCAGTGTGAACTCATGAAAGATTACCAGGGAGAGGTGGCAGCCGGGCCCCTGGGAGAGATGTGTGAGGCGTTGGCAGGAAGCCCAGCGCTTGGCTGCCCTGGTTTCCTGGGGCCTGGGCATGCGTGGTCACCGTCCGCAGCCCAGGGGCCAGGCCAGGAGGACGTGCCTGCCGAAGTCCAGAGGGTGCGGAGAGGGCAGGGCCAGGAGGCCCTGAGTTGGGGCAGAGAGACACCACAACAGAATGGGACCCGGATATAGCCAGGGATCGGGGAGAAGCTCAGGGGCCCCCCCACACAAGGGTCTCTGGGGAAACTTGCAGGGCAGGTGTGTGTTCATTTGGGTCATTGACCCAGTAAACAAAGGTGGTGCTTTCTTTTTCCAGGAGAGTGTGTTATTGGTTAGAGACAACAGAAGATGTCTTGTGATATCAGTTGTTGTTGTTAGAGGCCATCGAGTCGTATCCAACTCATAGAGACACTTATAGGGATTTCAATGGCTGACTGTTTCAGGATTGCCTTGGGAGTGGATTGCCAGGTCCTTCTCCCATTTTTGCGGTGCTGGGAATTGAACTCAGGACCTCAGAGACTGCAGTGCAGCGCTCTACCAACTGAGCTAAATCCCAGCCCCAACAACAGAGTGGGACCCGGATAAAGCCAGGGATGAGGGAGAAGCTCTGGGGCCCCCCACACAAGGGTCTTTGGGGAAACTTGCAGTGCAGACTGTGTGTCTGGCCTTGGTCCCCGAAAGTCTGAAAGCAGCTTATTCTGTGACAAGTAACAATAATAAAGTATTAACAGGTAGACTCCCAAATAGAAAATGAAGGTCAAGGGCAGGAGGGAAATCCAGATATGTCAGCAGGTACGTTAACCAAGGTATTGATTGAGCTGCGTGTTTGGCTTGGGGCTTCCTGGCAGCCAGAGCAAAAGGAGAAACCTGATTTCTGTAACCCACTGGGTCTTGCAGGCTGTGGAAGGAGTGTAGGTTTTGTTCTAGGTACCATGAGTCACAAGAGATTTGGGTAGGGGAATGACAGCTGTGTGAGACCCTGGCCATCTCAGGCATCTAGGGCTCAGCTCAGGAGCCCTCCGCCCCCACACCTGCGGCATTTCTTGTCCCTTGCCTCTGCTGTGTCACCCAGGGAAGTGTCCACAGTCCCCCCCCCCAGGGGTCCCAGGGCTACTGATTTTTGACCTTTCCTTTCCTTTCTCTCCCTTCCCTCCCTCCCTCTATCTTTCTTTCTTTTCTTTCTTTCCTTCCTTCCTTCCTTCTTTCTTTCTTTTTCTTTCTTTCTTTCTGTCTTTCTTTCTTTCTTTCTGTCTGTCTGTCTGTCTTTCTTTCCTTCCTTCCTTCCTTCTTTCTTTCTTTCTTTCTTTCCTTCCTTCTTTCTATCTTTCTTTCTTTCTGTCTGTCTGTCTTTCTTTCCTTCTTTCTTTCTTTCTTTCTTTCTTTCTTTTCCTTCCTTCCTTCTTTCTTTCTGTCTGTCTCTTTCTTTCCTTCTTTCTTTCTTTCTTTACTTCCTTCCTTCCTTCCTTCTTTCTTTTTCTTTTTCTTTCTGTCTTTCTTTCTTTCTGTCTGTCTGTCTGTCTTTCTTTCCTTCCTACCTTCCTTCCTTCTTTCTTTCTTTTTTCTTTCTGTCTTTCTTTCTTTTTTTCTTTCTTTCTGTCTGTCTGTCTGTCTGTCTGTCTTTCCTTCCTTCATTCATTCCTTCTTTCTTTCTTTCTTTCTTCCTTCCTTCCTTCCTTCTTTCTTTCTTTCTTTCTTTCTGTCTGTCTGTCTGTCTGTCTGTCCTTCCTTCCTTCCATCCTTCCTTCCTTCCTTCCTTCTTTCTTTCTTTCCTTCCTTCTTTCTTTCCTTCCTTCCTTCTTTCTATCTTTCTTTCTTCTTCACTGAGGAGTTGAGCCTAGGGCCTCGCACAGGCAAGCACTCTACCACTGAGCTGCATCCCCAGCAACTTTCTAATTTTTTATCTATCTATCTATCCATCTGGAGCTAGGGTTTAGCTCAGTTGGTAGAGTGCTTGCTCTGCGCACTTTGAGGCCCTAGGTTTGATCCTCAGCAACACAAAAATGGGACAAGAACCTGGCAGCCCACTCCTGAAACAATTCAGAAAAAACCATCAGCCATAGAAAACCCTATGGATAGCAGAGAAGCACTGACAGTGCTGGGCATGGCACAGTGTCAGGGACTGTTTCACTCTGTTGTACATGGGGTCACTATGAGTCGGACCTGACAGTACCTAACAACAACAAAATCTGTCTGTCTGTCTATCTATCTGTGTGTCATTTTTCTGCAGCCCTGGAGGTTGGACTCAGGGCCTTGCACGTACTTTGCTAGCACTCTACCACTGAGCTTTATCCTCAGCCCATTTTTTGCTTAAAAAATTTTTTTTTTTATCTTGAGCCAGGGTCTCACTAAGTTGCGCAGGCTGCCTCTGGCCTCAGACTTGTGATCCTCCTGCCGCCGCCTCTGGAGTTGTTGGGATTACAGGCGAGCACCACGCGCTCGGCTGCCCTTTGGCCTTTCTGTGCGTGTTACGTAACGTCCCCTCCCTTTTGATCCGTCCCACTCTGCCTGTGCCCCGCTCTGGGCCTCATGCCTGGCCCTGCATTGGCGTGGCCTTTAAACCCTAATAAACAAGTCACTGAAAGAGAACTAGGGGCCTGATGATTGCCAGGGAAATGAGTGTTTATTGAGCACCTACTTTGTGCAGGGAAACGAGTGTTTATTGAGCACCTACTGTGTGCAGGGAAGCGAGTGTTTATTGAGCACCTACTGTGTGCAGGGAAGCGAGTGTTTATTGAGCACCTACTGTGTGCAGGGAAATGAGTGTTTATTGAGCACCTACTGTGTGCAGGGAAACGAGTGTTTATTGAGCACCTACTGTGTGCAGGGAAGCGAGTGTTTCTTGAGCACCTACTGTGTGCAGGGAAACGAGTGTTTATTGAGCACCTACTGTGTGCAGGGAAGCGAGTGTTTCTTGAGCACCTACTGTGTGCAGGGAAACAAGTGTTTATTGAGCACCTACTGTGTGCACGGAAACGAGTGTTTCTTGAGCACCTACTGTGTGCAGGGAAACAAGTGTTTATTGAGCACCTACTATGTGCAAGGCCCAGCGTCGGCCCCACAGAGGGTGGTTGTTAGACTGGGCCGTGATGGCCTCTTGTCCTTCTGCTGACTCCAGTGACAGCTTTCCTTGGGGTGCAGGTCAGTGCTGGGCAGTGGCTGATGTCGAGTCCCTGTGTCTGTGTGCTGCGTCTGCTCAGGACACACCTGTCACTGAGGGCCTAATGACAGGACGCTCTGTTCCTGGTGCTGTGGGTCCTTCTCCCAAGCCTGCAGCACGTGGTGTTCCCAGGTGGTCTCCCACCCAAGGACTAACCAGGCCCGACCCTGCTTAGCTTCCAAGATCTGATGGGATCAGATGCCACTGGGCTATGGCTGCAGGCTAGCTTATATTTAGGTCTTGATAATTTTTTTTTTTTCAGTACTAGGGGTTGAACCCAGGGCCTCTCGCCTGCATGCTTTGCAAATGCTGGACCACTGAGCTGCACCCCCAGCCCATTTTTTCGCTTTTTGAGAGAGGGTCTCGCTAAATTACGCAGACTACCCGTGGTCTCGAACTTGTGATCCTCCTGCCTCCGCCTCGCAAACCGCTGGGATTACAGGCATGCGCCACTGTGCTGGGCCAAGTCTTGATAAATTTTGAAGTCCCCTTCCTAACGGAGATGGCACATAGGTAGGAGAGGGGACACCTCACAACGATGGAGTGATGACATAGCCTGTCTGAAGTGCCAGGAGGAATGAAAGGGGCAGCAGGAAGGAGGGAGAAGATCTGGTTGTGGGACGCAGTCAGGAGAGGGCTTACTGACCTATGACAGACAGTGACATGTGATCATAGCTGGAAAGGGAGTGGGTGACGTGGACATTGGGCAGAAGGGTGTTCCAAGCAGAAGGAGCAGCAAGTGCAAAGGCCCTGGGGCAGGAATGTCTCTGTTTAGCTTCTTGAAAAGAAAAAGGCTATTGAGATATCAATAGGGATTGCATCGAATCTGTAGATCTCTTGGAGTGTTGCTATCTTAACAGTATTTGGTCTTTCAGTCCATAAACAATAGGATGCCTTTCCAATTATTTAGGTCTTTGATTTCTTTCAGAATTGTTTTGTAGTTTTCTGTGGACAAGTTTTGCATCGCTTAGTTAAAATCATTCCCAATCATTTTTATTCTTTTTGGTGCTATTTTACATGGAATTGTCTCCATTTCTTCTGAAGATACTTATTTCTAGTGTATAGAAGTACGGCTGATTTTTGTGTATTGATCCTGTATCCTGCAACCTTGCTGAATTTCTTTTTGTGTGCATATTCTTTAGGATCTCCTTTTATAAACATCACGCCATCTGTGAATAGAGATAGATTTTTACTTCTTCCTTTCCAATATGGATGCCCTTTATTTGTTTTTCTTGCCTAGTTGCTCTGGATGGAACTTCCAGCACGATGTTGGGGTGAAGTAGCAAAGCAGGTGGTTGTATATTATCTTAAGTGGAAAGCGTTGAGTGTTTTACCATTGTGTATATTTGTGATGGGCTGGGCTTTAGCTCTGTTGGTAGAGTGCTGTTCTGCACACTCTGAGGCCTGGGGTTTGATCCCCAGTGCCTCAAAAAATGGGAGAAGGACCTGGCAGCCCACTCCTGAAATAAGAAGCCATTGAAAACCCTATGACTAGCAGAGAAGCACTGACAACAGTGCTGAGCATGGCACAGTGTCGGGGAGTGTTTCATTTTGTTGTACATAGGGTCACTATGAGTCAAACCCAACTCAACGGCACCTGACAACAACAGCATATTTGCTGTGGGTAATTTTTGTGTTTGGTTGTTGTTAATAAATATTCTTTCCTGTGCTGAAGAGTCCCTTTGATTCCTAGTTTGTTGAGTGACTTTTGTCCTGGAAGGGAGTTGGGGTTTTTGTCAAAGGCCTTTTCTGCACCCACTGAGATGTGCCTCTTGTCCTTTCCTCCTTTGCCTCTGTCCCATGGGTGGGAAGGACTCACCCACAGCAGGCAGTGGGGGCTCCAGGTGGGAGTGCAGCCCCTCTCCTCCGTGAGGGCACTTCACGACTTAACCTCGGACGCTCAGGTGTCCACCTGGGGAGATCGGGCCACGGGAGCGTGCAATCTTGTGGAGCTGAGTGGTGCAATGGGACTCAGGGGTGTCCTGGCCCTAGACACGCTCTGCAATCTGTGTGGTCCCTTAGAGGCAGCTGGAGGCCCTGATGCCGACCAGGCCCCCGGGTGGAGCAGCTCACAGGCTTGCCCTTTGGTGGCTGGTGGACCCAGGCTGAGTGAATGCCCCGCCTTTCTGTGGTCCATTCGATCATTCAGCACTAGCTTAGGTGAAGTTCCTCTGCAAAGTGGTTAAAACCTGCACGCACCAGCTGGCCACCCCCATGTCTGCTCCAGGGTGTCTGGGGGAGGTTGGAGAATCCGCATTTGCACACATTCTTTTTTTTTTTTTTTTGTGGTACTGGGGGTTGAACCCAGGGCTTCGTGCCTGCATGCTCTGCAAGTGCTGAACCACTGAGCTGCACCCCCAGCCCATTGTTTTTACTTTTTGAGACAGGGTCTCACTAAATTACACAGACTGCCTCTGGTCTCGAACTTGTGATCCTCCTGCCTCCACCTCCCGAGCCGCTGGGATGACAGGCGTGTGAGAGGTGCAGACGCTGCTGCTCTGGGGACCACACGTGGGGCCCCGCAGCGCCAGAGCAGAGCGAGAGGTGGGGCCCCGGGTGACTGTGAGAGAAGGTGGCAGGCAGGAGAGGCCTGGGCACAGAGGGGACCCCATGCTACTCCCACGGGGAGCCAGGTGTGATGGTCCCCAAAAAGCTGCCCTGCGCTGAAGCAGGTGCCAGGCCGAGGCTGCCCCTTCCAGTCATTGACCCGGCCCTCCTGGACCTGCGCAGGGAGGACAGTGGGGCTCTTGTCAGACATGGGGTCCCCAGCAGGTGGCGCTGCTGCCTCCTGTTTGCCAAGCGATTGCGCGGAGCCGCAGGCCCCCCTTCATGCAGGTGCCCTGCGGGGTCAGAGCCGCCCAGGAGCCTTGCACCAGGTGAAAGGTGAAGCCCAGTCCGGTGGGGCTGTCGTAGGCTGGGAGACGAGGCCAGGCCCCTCTGATGGGTTTCCACACCCGTGTCCTCATTCAGAGCCCTGCTACAGACAAGGAGACAGAGGCCCGGAGGAGGAAAGGGCTCTGCCCAGGTCCAAAGCTTTGCCAAAGCCCAGTGAGGACGTGGGGACCCGTCCCCAGCCCACGTCTTCCCACCTGTCCCTGAGCCCGTGCCCTGTGGCTGGGTCCCTCCTGTAGATCTGGGCCCGCCCACCACGGCCTGCTGCCCAGCCCAGGTCAAGCGCCTGCCCCCACACCATCCCCTCCGTCACAGCTACCCCGGTGTCCGGTGTTGCTGTCACAGCTACCCCTGTGTCCGGTGTTGCTGTCACTCGCTGCTTGACCCTTGCCCTTTGTCTTGGTAAATCTGCATATCACTGTCTCCCCTGCGCTTCTCCACCCCTCAGGTAGCACTCGGGCTGTGACTGCACTGACCACCAGCCTGCCCTGCCCAGCCCTTCCCTTCTCTCCCTCCCTCATCCAGGGCAGCGCCATCCCCTGACGGTCTGCCATGATGGAAAATCCCAGGTCTGCTCTAGCCAGTCAGGTGGCCACATGAGGCCCTGAAGCACTTGGAATATGGCTAGGGGAGCTGAGAAATGGATTGTAATCAAAATTGTTTCCTTGTTTTTTTAATTTATTTTTATTTTTAATTTTTTTTTTTTTTTGCAGTTCTGGGGGTTGAACCCAGGGCCTCGCGCCTGCATGCTCTGCAAGTGCTGGACCACTGAGCTGCACCCCCAGCCCCCTTTTTTTTTAATTTTTTGAGACAGGGTCTCGCTAAATTACGCAGACTTTCTCTGATCTTGAACTTGCGATCCTCCCACCTCCGCCTCCCAAGCCTCTGGGATTACAGGCGTGCGCCACCGCGCCCGGCCAAGGTTTACTACTATCTTCAATAAACCTATTCCAGACTCTCTGCTATAAAAACAAACAGCCGCCTGCCCCATTTTCAGAGTATTGGCATTGTACTCGCTATTGAAAGAAATCTAGCGATGATTTAAAAGTACCCAGGAGGGTTGTGTGCGTTATGTGCAAATATGATATATCATCTTGCAGGAGGGACTTAAGCGATGGTGGGTTTTGGAGTCCACAGGGGCTCCTGAACCAGCCCCCTGCTGATACCAAGGGGCAGCTGTTTACGTAAATAGCCACGTGTGGCTGCAGCTGCTGGCTAGACAGCCCGCGTCTTGAGCATCAATAAGCCCCATCCCTGCCTGGTGCAAAGACCACAGCCGGACAAAGGGGACGCAGTCTAGCTGGGCCTCGGCCAACACTTCTTCCTGGTAGCTGAGGCCCGGCCAACACGTGCTTTCTCCCTGGCGGCCGATCTCATTGACTTCTGCCCGTGCTCTGGGTCCCTTTGTGCCTGGCCCCAGACCATGTAAAACTCAGTCTGTGACTTAGATGTGCCCAAGCATATCCTATGCACCTGCTGTGTTGTGCAGGGTGCCCGTGGGCCATGTAAAAAGCCAAGGGGGCCCCAGAGTTTGTGTGTGGGGGGAAGTGTGGAAAATGCCGGGTGAGGCATTTGGGGTATTTGCTGCAGAACTTCTCAGAGCCTTTCGCATGGCCTCAGGGCCCCCAACGCGCTGTCCTGGGCAGCCCTCCACATCTGTCCGGTGGGCTCTGCTCCTAGGCCTTGCCCTTGGCCCCTGGAGTCCCCGGTTCCCTGCCCTCTCCAGTCTCCGCAGGCCCACCCTGTCCTGAACTCCAGCTCACTAAGCCTCAGCTGGCCCTGCGCCTGGCTGCGCTCCTAGGCCCGTTCCCGGCCCCCCCTTCCCCATCCCCGTTTACCTTGAGCCCTGCGTCTAGGAGGCTCTGCTCACGGCCCGCCCCTCTGCAGATGTCCAGTCCTCTGCAAGCCTCCTGACCCCTCTCCCTTCACGCACCTGACCGATCTTTCTCCGTCACCGTGCCTGGCAGGCGGCTGGTCAGCACCTGCTGGCCTGCCTGCCTCCCCACTGGGCTGCGCGTGTCCTGGGTGAGGACGGGACCCCTGGTTAAGTAGTTATACAGTGGTGACGTGGGCCCTGGGCCTCGCTGCTGGGCCCTCCCAACTCTGCCTGGGGCCGGTGGAGAGCAAGGAGAGGCCTCAGCACACCCTCAGCTTGGCAGGAGACGCTGGTTCTGGGCAGGGTACCGCTGGGCAGCTAGTGCTGGGGACGTTCACCCTGGGGACTTGGAGGTCACAGAGTGCCCTCTCCTCCTGGCCTTTGAGGTCCGCTGCACCCTCCTGCCTCGGGGGCTGGAGGGGAAAGCAGGCAGCCAGAGGCCTTCTGCAGGGAGGTCAGCTCCCCGTGGGCAGGAGACCATGCAGGCCAGGAGGAGGGAGACCGGAAAGTCCTCCCTCCTGGGCCTCGGGGTCCCTTCCCAAGGCGGACCTGGAGCCGGTTGCAGTTCTTGTTTTGGGCACCAGAGGGCAGCAGCGCGCTTCAGAACGCCGACCTGGCTCGGGAAATGCCCTGGGTGCACCGGTTCTTCTGGGCGCCCAAAGCCTGGTGGGTAGGGGTGCAATGGGGTGCCTGCAGCTCTCATTCCTCACCGAAGGAAGTGCACGGCCCGGGAATCATGCCTTCAGGGGCACCGTGAGGCGGTCCCCGGGCATGGCAGGGAGCCGGCTCTCCTCGTCTCTCTCCACAGTGGTCCTTCGCGGTCGCCACCATCACCGAGATCCCCCCTGTCATCTTCCTCCCCAACTTCCTCGTGCAGAGGAAGGTGCTGCGGCCCCTCCGGACCCAGACAGGAGGAACCATCATGGTAGGCTGGGGCAGGGGGCGGGGCTCCTTCCTGCCTGATTTGCCCCGCAGGGCCCTCCTTTGCTTAGCTGCTTGCTGTTAGGTGCTGTCGATTCCATATCCGACTCATAGCGACCCTCATAGGGTTTTCAATGGCTGGCCGTTTCGGGATTGCCTTGGGAGTGGGTTGCCACGTCCTTCTCCCATTTTTCGGTGCTGGGAATCGAACTCAGGACCTCAGAGACTGCAGCGCAGCGCTCTACCAACTGAGCTAAATCCCAGCCCCCTTCGCTTCACAGTGGAGGAAAACCCTGGAGCCCCGCAGCCTCGATCCTGTCTTCAAAACCCTTCCCATATGGGGACCTTAGAAATCGTGGCTCCTTCCCCTCCTATGTCAGTGACCACATTTGCCGCCATGTTGGATACATTGCCAACCTCCCAGAGGGTATTCTACAACCAGGGCGCCACTGCTCCCCAACTTGACATGGAAAGTGGAGCCTGTGAGTGCAGTGATGGATAACGCTTCACTGCATCCCCCTCGTCACGGGGGAGGTCGGTTTTCCTAAGAATTAGCCGTAGACTGAAGAGTTGACTGGGGCCTATTTCACATACAAATGATGGGGTCTAAGCAAGCCCGGGCCCATCAGCCACCCATCCCTACGGTTTTCTACACACAAAGCACGCATTCCTATAGAATTGCAGCACCTGGTCTGTTGCTGCAATTCAAGTACGGTTTTCTGCACACAGAGCACGGCATTCCTATAGAATCGCAGCAACCGGAGTGTTGTAGTTCTGTGAGCAAAGGTGGTCTCTCTTCCCTTTGGAAGTCCCGTGGAAATTACAGTCCTTGCAGCCCACCTCAGGGGAGGACTTAAACGTCTTCCACTTCCCTTGAGGGCTGGGATTCAGCTCAGTTGGTAGAGCACTGCACTGCCGTCTCTGAGGTCCCGGGTTCGATTCCCAGCACCGCAAAATGGGAGAAGGACCTGGCAACCCACTCCCAAGGCAATCCCGAAAGTCAGCCATTGAAAACCCTGTGAGGGTCGCTATGAGTCAGACTCGACTTGACGGCACCTAACAACAACAACTTCCCTTGCAGAATTGCAAAGGGTCCCCCGCACTGTACCCTCCGATGCCACCCAGTCTGCTGCTTGCTTCCTAGGCTGGCTGAGTTTGCTGGGGGGCGGCGGGAGGTGCCTCGTGAACCCACGTTGCGGCTGGGAACTATTTATGGCCCGAGTGAGTGACTCAGTGGGGGAGCGAGTGGAGGGCCCCCCCACCTGCACCCTCACTTTCTGCTTTCTCCAAAGGCAGGGAAGCTGGCTGTGGAGCGAGGCTGGGCCATCAATGTGGGTGAGTTCCCGCCTGGGGTCTGGGGGGACCCGAGGACCCCCGGAGCCATCCCGGGGTCCTTACCGAGCAGTCTGAAGGTGGAGGTGCGGCCTCCTGGTACCTGGGGAGGAGCCACCGGCGCTTCCATCTGACGTGGGATCCTTGCCCATTGAGCCCCTAGCCCTGCGCTTGCATACCTCCACTCACGGGGAGCTCCCTCCCGCGCAGAGAGCCCGGCCAGCCCCTGGGCTCTTCTGTGTGGGAAGGACAAACCTCCTCCGTGGAGCTCCCCGCCCCCCGAAAAATTCCTCCATCTCCCGGGGCCTAAGCCAGCGCGCCAGCCTCCGTCATGTTGTGGTGGGTGGCTGTGAGTCAGTGCCACCTCCTCAGGGGCCCTAAGGGCCATGCACCCCAGGCCCTTGGACTCAACCACAGGATTGGCGGGCGATGGGCTGCGTCTTCGTCTTCGTACATCTGTCCCCCTCACCCTGTCGCTGTCCGTGACACTTGAGAGCCCCGCCCACTGACACTTGAGAGCCCCGCCCACCTGATACTTAAGAGCCCCGCCCACCTGTCACTTGAGAGTCCCTCCCACCTGGCACTTGAGAGCCCCGCCCACCTGGCACTTCAGAGCCCCTCCCACCTGACACTTCAGAGCCCCTCCCACCTGGCCGCTCTCTCGAGCCCAGTGCCTGCTTCTGTGGTGAGGAACTGGACACCGGAACCTGCTGGCTCACGCCGCCCCTGGCTTTCCTGGGAGCTCTGTGCGGCCAGGGCCTGGGCCTCGTCCTGCCTGGCCTCGCCCGGTGCCCCGCGTTAGGCGTGCATAGGGGTGGTGTTCTGATACTCTGTCGCACAAACCGATGAGTGACGCACGCCCAGGGTGTTTGCAGCAAGGTCTGTGGAGGGGCCCAGGGCCCTGCTTCCGTGGGAAGTTAAGGGCCTGGGTCCTGATCCAGCCTGGGTTTGAATCCTGGTGCTGCCATCCGCTGGCTGTGTGACCCTGGGCAAGTGACTGACTCGCTCTGTGCCTGAGTCTGCTCCTCTGTAAGATGGGGCTGATGACGATCGTGCCGTGCCCTGGGCTACAGGGACGCTTCAGCAAGCTGGGGCCCTGTCAGGGTCCACTGTTTGCGTCTAGGGGGGTGGAAGAGGTGAGTTGCTCGTCTGTTTGGCCCCAGCCTCGTGCCTTCTAGGGGAGCGTTGGCTCCATGTCAGAGGACCCCTACAGCTCGGGGGCTCGTTGGGCTGCAGGGTTGGGGGGTCTCTGTGGACACCAGGTCTCTGAGGCGAGTCTCGGGGCTGGCAGTGGACAGATCATCTGCATTGCCATGGCAGCTATGACCCACAGAGCACCCCCACCCCTACCGCAGAACCAAGGCCAAAGCCAGGCCCCTGCTGGACTGGGAGCCCGGGGCAGCGCACAGTGGGGACAGAAGCTCCCTGTCACAGGGGCGACCTTCTGGGTCTCCTGGAGAGGTGGCTCCTAGCTCTGGGCCAGGTGGCCTCTGGGCTCCCGGAGGACAATATGCCCGGGTGCTATTCACTTGGCCAGCGCGGGAGCCATAGAGAGAGGGGGCGAGGGTTGGGTGGAGACAGGCCTGGGCCTGCCCCGATCGGCGCCCCCATCTGCCTGCTGCAGGGGGCGGCTTCCACCACTGCTCCAGCGACCAGGGCGGGGGCTTCTGCGCCTACGCTGACATCACGCTGGCCATCAAGGTGCGTCTGTGCGCGAGCTCGGGGGCCACGCCTCCGAGAGCCCTCCCCGGAGTCTTCCCCGTGGCTCCAGATTCCGGATTCCTGCCACACGGTCCAGAGAGGGGAAGCGAGCCTCAGATCTGCCACTTGCCTCCTGGGTCACTTGCCTGTGACGGGAGGGCGCCCTCACGGTGTCCCCAGCCTCAGGGGATGGGGAGGGATGGCGTTTGTCGCCATTGAGGTATAGGAGAGGGAGGAGGGGAAGGGGGTTTTCAGGATAGCGGAGGTGACCCAAGGGGGTGCCGCTGGCTGCGCGCTCAGCTGGTGCAGCCTCCATCCTCCACGGCTCACCTCAGGGGCCCCTCACATGTTATGGACGAAGAAATGAGGCTCAGAGAGAGGAGGCCACCCAGTGGAATGTGGCCAGAGGAGCTGGCTTCCACGTGTCTTGGGCCCCAGCACTTCCCGTGACTCTGCCTGGCCTCACGCTGGGCTTCAGGGACAGCTGACATGGTCTCTGTCCTCACGGGGCCCGTAGGAACCGGCAGGTCAGCAGACCTGGCCATTGCAAGGTCACACACAAGAGGCCTTGGAGGGTAGGAGGGAAGGCTTCTGGGAGGAGGTGGCATTGGGGCTTGGTCTTGTGGGGTGAGGCAGAGCTTGGGGAGTGGTGTTCCAGGGCTGTAAGGCGCCGCCTCACCCCCGTTCACTTCCTAGGGAATGCAGGCACATCTAGGGCTTTTCAGGGCACAGCCCGTGGCCCCTCCTCCAGGAAGCCCTCCCTGACCACTGCCCAAGTGCCTGGGCTTCTCTCCTGGGCAAGTCTCTGGAGGCCCACAGGCACCCACATCCCCTGCCTCTCACGCCCTCAGTCCCCCACATGTCCTTTCACGTGTCCTCACGTCCCCTGTCTTCCCCTTGGCAGTTTCTGTTTGAGCGAGTGGAAGGCATCTCCAGGGCCACCATCATTGACCTCGACGCCCATCAGGTAAGTGCCTTGCGGGAGGCCGGGCCCAGCTCCCCTGGCAGGCACGGCCTCGCCTCTGTGGCCGCACACCTCCGTGTGGGGCTCTGCTCCCTCTGGGGATGTCCCCAAGCTGGGCTTCTGCCCTCTTGGTCCCCTGCCACACTGGCAGGACCTCATTGCTCTTGACCAAGGTTCCCCCTTCTCCCCTGACCAGCCCCACACCAGGCTCTGACTCCCAAGCCGCCTCCTGACTGCATTATGCTCTGCCATCTGCTGTGGCTCCCCAGTGCCCCACTGCTTGCTGATCCCGGGGCGCTGATGAGCCCTGGTTACCTGTCCGCCCTCCCAAGCTCACACCATGGTTTCAGGGGAGCCTGGGCCCCTGAGGCTGCCCTTTCAGAGCTCCCTGTTGAAGGCCCTCCTCAGGCTCCCCACACAGGCCATCTGGGTGGGGCCTGGGGTGGACCCTGGAGCCCCTGGTGCCCCCTGCTGCCGCGACTTGGTGCTGCACGTGCGCGTGGCCCTGAGCTCCTGCACCAGGCCTCATGACGCAGCCTAGGGGGCGGGGCCTGGAGAGGGCGGGGCCAGAGGCCGCATCCTGGCCACGAGACCCCTGTCCCCAGGGCCCGCCATGCTGCCAGGCAAGTAGCGGGGCCCGGCCTTCCCCAGGGCACTGCCTGTAGGCCGCCCTGTCTCCTCGCAGGGCAACGGGCACGAGCGAGACTTCATGGGCGACAAGCGCGTGTACATCATGGACGTCTACAATCGCCACATCTACCCCGGGGACCGCTTCGCGAAGCGTAAGCCCCGCCCCGCCCGGTCCTCTGCCTGCGCGCCTGGGTGGGGCCCGGTGGCCCCCGGCTGCCCACTCCAGGCCCAGGGACGCCACCTCCTTAACTTAGTGTCCCCTCGATGTGGGGTGTGTCCACTCCACCCTGACCACAGGGGCATGCCCAGCGGCCCGCCTGGAGGAGGCGCGCGTTAGGGGTGAGCCCCTCGGGAACAGAGTGGGCGGGCGAGGCGACTGGTTTAGAAGGGAGGGCGGGTTTGCTTGGGCTCACGGTTTGCAGCCTCCAGCCTGTGGTCAACCGGCCCCGTTGCCTTTGGGCCCGTGGCAAGGTGGAAGGTCACAGTGTGAGCGGAGGCCGAGCCAAAGCCCCGCTCGCCCTGAAGCAGAGTCAGGAGGGGCCTTCCAGAGACCCCTTCTAGGACACACCCCCAGGACCTCACCTTCTCCACTTGGCTCCACCTCTTAAAGGGGTCACAGACTGGGACCCAGGCCATCAACCCATGGGCCTTTTGGGGGACATTGAAGATTCAAACTGTGGCTAAGCACCATGGCCACACCAGTAATCTCAACACTCAGGAGGCTGAGGTGGGAGGATCTCAAGTTCGAGGCCAGAGGCAGCCTGCACAATTTAGCGAGACCCTGACTCACAATGAAAGCTAAAAAGGGGCTGGGGGTGCAGCTTCGTGGTGAAGTGGTTGCCTAGCAATATACAAGGCCCCGGGTTCAACCCCCAGTACTAGAAAGAAAGAAAGAAATAGAGAGAAAGGAAGGAAGGAAGGAAGAGAGAGAGAGAGAGAGAGAGAGAGAGAGAGAGAGAGAGAGAGAAAAGGAAGGGAGAGAGAGAAAGAAAGAAAGAAAGAAAGAAAGAAAGGAAAGAAGAGAAAGAGAAAGGAAAAGAGAGAAAGAAATAAAGAAAGAGGAAGAGAGAGGGAGAGAGAGAGAGAAAGAAAGAAAAAAGGGAGGGAGGGAGGAAGAGAAAAAGAAAAAGAAGAATGAAATTCAAACCGCGATGGGCCCCTGTGTAAGGTGCTGAGGGTCCCTCTGGGTAGGTCCAGCCCTGGTTTGGCCCCAGGGGCAGATTCTGAGCCGCACCTGGAGTGGGTGGAGCCTGGCTTGAGGGCGGGGCCAGGCTTGCGGAGGCAGTTCAGGAGACTGCCAGCAGGGGTCTCTGTGTCCCCAGGCCGCCCCGTGTCCTCCGCTGCCCCAACCCTCCCGGGCTGGGTGCTTTTCTCAGCGCAGTCCGGGTGAAAGGAGAGGCAAAGTCGCACCGCCGTCCTGGGCCGGTCTCCCTGTGCCTTACCCGAGGCTGTTTGCGTCCCCGCAGAGGCCATCAGGCGGAAGGTGGAGCTGGAGTGGGGCACGGAGGACGAGGAGTACCTGAGCAAGGTGGAGCGGAACGTGCAGAGGGCCCTGCAGGAGCACGCGCCTGACGTGGTGGTGTACAACGCGGGCACCGACGTCCTCGAGGGGGACCGCCTCGGAGGGCTGTCCATCAGCCCCGGGGTACGGCGCGCTCTGGGGACTCCGCGCCGGGGAGCGGGGGTGCCGCTTGATGTCAGGGGAGGCGCTGGGCGGAAGCAACAGCAAGCCGGAGCAGGGCTAGACTCGCAGCAGAACTTCCGGGCATCCCGGGAGTCCAGGCCTGTCTGAGCCGCCCCCCTCCCCACCCACCCCCCACAGGGCATCGTGAAGCGGGACGAGCTGGTGTTCCGGCTGGTCCGCAGCCACCAGGTCCCCATCCTCATGGTGACGTCCGGCGGGTACCAGAAGCGCACGGCCCGCATCATCGCAGACTCCATCCTGAACCTGCATGACCTGGGGCTCATCGGGCCCGAGTCGCCCAGCGTCTCGGCGCAGAGCTCAGAGACCCCGCTGCTTCCGCTGGCCGTGCCCTGACCACGCGGCCCCGCCCGGCGCCTCCCGCCTCCGCCCCACCCCGCGCCCACCCTTAGTGCTTACTGATCTCACGTCCTGGGGCCCCGGCGGCAGCTGCCGGTGGGCAGAGCGCAGGGAGGGCAGGGCGCCCCCTGGCGGCTCCTCCGCTCCCACCCGGCCGGGCAGAGCGGAGTCCGGGCCGACGCACAGCGCCCCGGAGGAGGCGGCCGCAGTTCATCAGGAGTGGGGAGGGCACGCCGGGCTCTGGGGTGTTCCGGGGTCCAGGCGGGGCGGAGGAAGCGCCCGCCTCTGCCCAGATCGGGCCTCGGCCTCCTCTTTAGTTGCCAGAGGCGGCCCCTGTCCTGGGTGCCAGTGCAGGTGGGCCCGAGGGAGAGAGAGAAAGAAAGGGAGACAGACAGACAAAGGGAAAGAAAGGAAGGAAGGAAGAGAGAGAGGAAGAGAGAAAGGAAGGCTGGGCCTCCAGGGGCCCTGGCTTCTGAGCCAGCAGGAGGGAGCCCCAGGTCTGACGTGGGCGGCCTATGGAAGGGGGCAGGGGGTTTCCCCACCTGGGGTTCCCCCCAATACAGCAAGGTCCTGACCTGCTTCCCCAGAGCCTCTGCAGGGGTGGGGAGGCCTGAGGACCCCACAGCCCTGTCCAGCGGGGGCCAGGTCAGGCGGTGAATTCTTAGGTCAGAAACAGGCCACAGCGCCAGAGCCGTGGGGGCCGCTGAGCCGGGTGTGCAGGGGCGGAGGAAAGTGGGGCCCACTGGGGGATGGTCAGGCGAGCGAAGCCGGGCCTTGCAGAAGCCAAAGCCCCAGTGAGGGTGGGTGAGCACCATGCTGGCTGGCCCTGGGCAGCCTGCGGGGTCTGCTGGCCTCAACCAGGGTGCCCAGGTCCCCTCTCTCCCTGTCCGAGGCCCTCTGCCCTTTCCCCCTCTGCTCCGGTGGGGACATTCAGGGCCCTCCAGGAAGCGGGGGCACAGGAGTGTCCACCCCTCCTCGCCAGTGACTGCCACCTTGACCAGAGGCAAAGGGAACGGGGAGGGACATGGCCAGCTGGGCCGGCCCCTGCCTCCATCATTCCCATCCAGGGGACTTGGCTCTGCCGCCAGCTGGGGCGGCCCCACTGTTTCCGGCCAGGGTCACGGATTGTCCAAAGCGCCGGCCTCCTGGACCAGATCCCGAGGCACTGACGGTATACCTTGACACCCCGTTGCCATGGTTTCTCTGTGTGTGACTGGAGGTGCCTCCTGGGCCCTTCAGGGGGGCTGGTAACACAGTCTGTCGCCGTCGGGCTCCTGTCCTGGAGGGCCTGGGGGCTCTTGGATGGACTGGCCGCTGTGTTGGTGAGGTGGACAGACCCCGCCTCCCGAGGACAGCAGGAAATAAAGATTGAAAGCGCACGGGGCCGTCCGGCCAGGGAGTGTCAGTCCGTCTTCAGAGGCTTGGGCAGCAGAGGCCGCTCCCGTCCCACAGACGAGGAAACTGAGGCTGAGCGGGGTGGACAGTGGGCCACAGGCCTTGCACCTCCTGCACAGTAGAACAGGGACAGAACCAGCTCCGCCAGACACCAGGCTGTGCATCCTCACACTGTGCAGGTGAGGGGTGCAACAGGCACTCCAGCTAGAGGAGGTCCGTGGGGGCCCTCGGTGGCTCTGGGAAAGCAGGGGCTGGCAGCAGGCGGAGCTGGGTGTCACGGTGACATGACGCAGAGTGGGAGGCAGCTGAGGGTCCCAGCAGGGCGGTGTGTTTGGGGGGGAGGTTCCCGGCTCTAGGATGCAGCTAGAGTGTGGGGGACTGGCCCAATGGGAGGGCCAGGCAAAGAGAGTGGGGACCTTGGCCAGGCTGCCAGGGTGGCCCTTCAGGGGTCAGATGCAGCACCAGGGCTGAGCCCATCACAGGACAGGCAGGGGCCCAGGTGTCCCAGGCTGGGTGTGACGAGACCCACAAAGGCAGGCTGACACTCCAGGCTCCGGATGGGAAGTCCCTGTTGAGTCTCACAGCCCTGCCTTACAGAGGTGCAGACCAAAGCACCGAAGGGCTGGGTTCCTTGCTGGGAGCACGCTGCCTGGAGGTGGAGCCAGGATTTGAACCCAGGCCCTGGGTCCAGAGTCGGCAAACTGTTCCTTTGTGACACGGGAGTTCTAGAGATTTGTCAGAAGGGATGTTGAGGAGCAAAAGCCTCCATGGCTGGAATGCACTTGGGACGCCCCGTGGTGCTGTGGGGCACCCCACAGGAGTTAGTGAGGAGGACCAGACCTTCCCGCAGGCCGGGCAGAGGCATCGAGGCCACGCAAGGGGCAGCGCTCAGACCCAGCTATAGGATCTGTGCACGGTACTGTGTGCGCGCTGCACCCCAAGTTACAAATAGCCCAGGTGAACACCCCAACTGCCCAGAGCGGCTCAGGGGCTAGCAGGGGGAGAGCAGGGACAGGATGAGTGCTCAGGCAGGCGTGGGCGGGCCTGGAAATCGGTCACCACCGCAGGCACCAAGCACGTGTGGATGGGGTGTGGATGTGGTGCAGCCTCTGCTCCCTGTGCCCGTGTGCCCAGCACCTCGCCTGGCTGCAGCCTGGTGAGGGTTTCACTTGGGGTCGCCCGTGCTCTCCAGGGGGCGGAGGATCGGCCTTCCAGCAGGGGGCAGCAGTGCCCAGCTGCAGTGGCCACAAAGGGATGCCCTTTAGTCTGGGTTAATAGGCCCAGCGGGGGTCAGACACAGGGATGACCAAGCCCACCCCATGCCTTGCATGAATGAAGGTGGGGGCGGGCGTGCCCCTCAGCCCGGTGTGACTCTGAGCAGATCTGAAGGCGCCCCAAAGGCCCCTGCCTCCGTGGCCCCTCAGCAGGCATTCGGGGTGGGGGCCGACAGCTCCTCTGCTGGCAGCCAGCCCTTGAATTGGTTTTGTTGAGCCCAGCTGACCCAGCTGAGGACCACCATGCAGGCTCAGGCCCTGGGGAGAGAGGCGGGGACTCAGGTCCCTCTCCCCCCGGGCTCTGGGGCTCCACCTCTCCCCTCATCAGCTGCGCGCCTTAGTTTAGCATCGGTGAAATCGGCTCCGGCCTCCTAGGTGTTGGGAGAATGAAGGGAATTAACTTTGCAATCAGGGAGCCGAGTGCGGTGGCACGCTGTAATCCCAGCGGCTGGGGAGGTGGAGGCAGGAGGATCACAAGCTTGAGACCAGAGGCAGTCTGTAATTTAGCGAGACCCTGTCTCAAAAAAGTAAGAAAATGGGCTGAGGGTGCAGCTCAGTGGTCCAGCACTTGCAGAGCATGCAGACGCGAGGCCCTGGGTTCAACCCCCAGTACCACCAAAAAAAAAAAAAAAAAAACCCACAAAACTTTGCAATCAGGTAACGTACTGTCACGGTGTCATTCCCACCACGGTCTTCGTCCTCACCCTCCCCAGAGGAGAAGACACACAGCACATGACTCGTCCATACCAGAGAGTCGGGCACGGACAAAGGGAGTGGACCCACGGCCGTCCGCTCCCTTTTCCCACAGCTGGGCATCTGGCAGAAGGTGTCTTGGCCAGGCGGCACCCCACACCCCTCCTGGCTCCTGCGTTCATGACAGCTGGCGGGCGGTAGCGCCCTGTGCTCCAGGAGAGAGCAGGGTCATGGGGAAAGGCAGTGATCGAAGGCCCTCAGTAGTGGGGCCAGGGCCAGGTGGAAGGCCGTGGGGTCAGGGCGCAGGGGCCAAGTGGAAGGGACCTGGGTTGGGGCCTGCAGATGGGTGGCCCCCACTGCTGCCTTGGAAGTGAACACCTTGGGCTTTCTGACAGGCCATCCGCTCTCAGCTTGAATTTTCAAAGGACGAAGTGATTGTTTCTTGGTGAGGCAGAGCAGGCCGCGGCAAAGTGTGCGTGGATCGGCCTCTGCACAGTTGGGGCCCAAGGCCCCGGACGCGCCACCTGCTCTGGGCTTGTGCTGCGGAGGGACCAGGGCACCAGCCTGGCCGCTGCAGCCTGCTGGGCCACGGGGGTGAGTGAGATGAAAGGCCATCTGTCCAGGGGGTGTCTGTACTCAGGTTGGTGATGAGGAGGGCGAGGGCCAGGGAGCCCGCACCCCTACTGGCTGGGACTGGGGCAGCAGGAGGCAGGGGCTGTGCTGAGCGGGCACTGGGGGCCAGATCTGGTGTGGTCATGGCGCGGACTCCAGGAGCCCCTGCCCAGCAAGCCCCTGGAGTCCCTTCCTGTGATCCAGGCCACCCTCCATGCCCCCCAGTCCTTGCTCAGCCTCCCAGGCAGGGCCCCTGAGCTCTGCTGCACAGAATAGGGAGCCAAGGCTCAGGGAGGCCTGCAGGCCAGAGCAGGGGGGCTTCACCGGCCCCCGGCATCTGCCTCTGGGTCCCCTTGTCATTATTAGGGCTCAGGTGCTATTGCCAGCACGGTAGGAGCCGTGAGCTCTGCCCGGGGTCGGGCTGGCATCTCTCAAGAAAGAACACAGGGTCCACAGTTGGCCAGCATGGGTTTGAATCTCACCTCCGCCACATACTTGCAATGTGACCCCAGGCGGGTGACACGTCCTCTCTGACCCTCTGTTCTATTGAGACGGGGTCTCACTCTGCAGCTGAGGCTGGCCTCAACCTCGCAATCCTCCTGCCTCAGCCTCCGCAGTGCAGGGGTCACGGGTGGGCACCGAAAGTAGAAGGGCCGGGTGCCTGTATTCCCAGCGGCTCGGGAGGCGGAGGCAGGAGGATCTCAAGTTCGAGACCAGAGGCAGTCTGTGTAATTTAGTGAGACCCTGTCTCAAAAAGTAAAAAAGTTGGGCTGGGGGTGCAGCTCAGTGGTCCAGCACTTGCAAAGCATGCAGGCGCGAGGCCCTGGGTTCAACCCCCAGTACTGCAAAAAAAAAAAAAAAAAAAAAAAAGAAAAAGAAAAGAAAAGAAAAGAAAAGAAAGTAGAAATGGGGCTTGCATGCAGCAGGTGCATAATGCATGTGCACTGGCTGCATCTTTCTACCCTTCTCAGTCCCAGTACCTTTTCAACACAGCTGAGGCAAAGTCGTTTTTGTCTCCAGTGGGGACAGGCAGATCCCTGTCCTCCAGGGCTGGAGAGCGGCCACCTTCCCCCGGGCCCCCGCGGCCCCTATGGGAAATCTCAGGCCTGGACCGCATCCGGCCTGTTGCATCCGGCTTTCGTTGACTGTAGGCAAATGACATTGCGGCTTTGTGCCTTCATTTGCGCCCTGGAAATGAGGATGCTAATCCCTTCCTCCCCCACAGGGCTGGCCTGAGGGCGCAGGAGGCCGGGCAGGTGAAGCACCGGCCGGGTCCCTCACACCCAGACCCAGCCAGAGCTCCCACCCAGGCCCTGCAGGTCCCTTCTGCTTGTCTTCAGATGGTGGCCCCCTTTCTGAAGCAGGTTAGCGTGATGGGTGCAGTGTGCCTAAACCCTTTTCCTGTCCCTATTCTCTGTGTGACTTCAAGCAAGTGATGGTGCTCTGTGCCTTAGTTTTCCCATCTGTAAAGCAGGGTCCTGTGCATGCCAGCCTTACAGAGAGGGTGAGGGGTGAATGGACATCCAGGCATCAGAAGTGCACATAGCCAACATCAGCTCTCCTGGTTACCGAGCGGCCCCAGGTGTGGGCATCAAGCTTCCTTTCCACTGAGTCCGCGGAGCAGGACCCGGTGACTCCATCACAACGTTCTGAGTGCAGGTGCTACTCTGGGTGCTGGGACACAGACCGAGTGTGCCCTCCTGCTGGACTCTGTGCTTCTTGAGGGGAAGAGCTAGGCCTGCTTTATCTCTGGGGCCTCTGAGGGCAGAATTAGGATCAGGATGGGACGGACTCTCAGAGCTTGGGTCTAACCTGGGAACCAAGACTCAGCGAGACAGGGGTCCCTGTCCTGGAACCCATAGGGAGGCCGACTCTGAGGCAGTGTGTGCAGTGATTGGAGCTTGGGCTCACGCTCCAGCCTCGCTGAGCCACGGTGTGCTTACGAGATTCCTGGGCGTGGAGAACGCTGGTCTGACCTTCACTAAAGATGCCGATGTTTGGAGAGGGAAGGAAGGGCCAGGCCCTGAGGGTGGAGGGTCCGGCCTCACAGCACTGTGCGACCACCATGGCCTGCGAGGCGGCTTTGTCCTCGTGCAGCTGTGCTCTGCAGCTGGGGAAAGGTGTCAAGGCACGGATGGGGTCTTGCCAAGGGTCTCTTGGCCGGGATAGGAGAGCCTGGGCCAAGGGTCTTTTGGCTGGGATGGGATAGCCTGGGCTCCTCCAGCCCTGGAGCGTGTCCACAGAAGGCTTGGGTGTTGGGAGCAGGGCGTTGGGCGGTTTCTGGAACTTTCCCAGCTCGTTCCCAACGTGAAGTCTGAGGTCCTTGGTGCGTGCCCTGGTCTTGGAACCCCAGGGAAGGGGATGTGTGCAGGGGGCTCCTGCTGGGTGGAGGGGAGCGGGCAGGGCCCCCTGGCAGCCCAGTGGTCGGTCGTCTCGGTAACTGATACCCAGGGAGCCAGATGAAGTGACGGCGAGCGTCGGGGAGGCTATTTTGTCTAATATGCTAAAAGGCCTCTGGAAATTCCCGGAGCCCATCTGGTCCTAGTTACACCACAATATTGCTGTCTCTTCAGCGCGCAGACAAGGGAACACTTTTATTCCCCCATTCAGAGCTCAGGAATGCGCCTTCAACCCAAGCCGGCAGCCACCATTTGGTTCCTGAGTTCCCTGATCACGCGTCACGCCCATCGTCCTCTTAAAGGACCATGCTCGCCGGGCGCAAGGGCGCACGCCTGTAATCCTAGCCACTCGGGAGGCTGAGGCAGGAGGATTACAACTTTGAGGCCAGGGGCAGCCTGCATAACTCAGTGAGACCCTGCCTCAAAATTTATAAAAAGAGGCTGGGGGTGCAGCCCAGTGCTGAAGTACTTGCCTAGCTTGAGTGAGACCCTGGGCTCAACCCCCTGGTACTGCAATCAATCAATCAATCAGTAGTAAATAAATAGAAATAAGTAAATGGCCATTGGTCTTTCCTCTGGCTCCCACCGGGCCCATATCCCCCTTAATCTTTTTATTTATTTATTTATTTTTGTGGTACGGGGGGGTTGAACCCAGGGCCTCGCGCCTGCATGCTCTGCAAGTGCTGGACCACTGAGCTGCACCCCCAGCCCATGTTTTTTACTTTTTGAGACAGGGTCTCGCTAAGTTGCGCAGACTGCCTCTGGTCTTGAGCTTGTGATCCTCCTGCCTCTGCCTCCCGAGCCGCTGGGATGACAGGCGTGCGCCACCGCGCCCGGCAATCCTCTGTAATCCTGAGAGGGCCCTGGGGAGGGTGGTGGCTCAGAGCGGCCGCCGTGGCTTTGTGACGTACTCCACCCTCTGAACTGCCAAGGACCAAACCCCTGCCCACAGTTGTTGTTGTTGTTAGGTGCTGTTGAGTCAGTATCATACTCATAGCGACCCTCATTGGGTTTTCAATGGCTGACTCTTTCGGGATTGCCTTGGGAGTGGATTGCCAGGTCCTTCTCCCATTTTTGCAGTGCTGGGAATTGAACTCGGGATCTCAGAGACTGCAGTGCAGTGTAGGCGGTCCATAAATGCAGGTTTCTCAGTGGGCCCCGTAAACTCACGCAGGTCCCTCCACTGATCGATGCTCTGGCAGCCTGCTGGGTAAATGGGATTGAAAGGGTCCTGCGACCTAAGGGATCCAGAGGCCCTGCCCCTCCTCCCGGACCTTTCTAGCACCCCCAGCTACTCTCAGAACCACGGCTCCTCCTCCAAGACGCCTCTGAGGGTCTTGTTTGGGGCTGGAGCACGTGTTTGTTTCAGCCCTGTGGCTCTTGTCCAGCTGAGTCCCTCTGGGCTCTGCTGGCGGCAAGGTGCAGAGCCAGGCGGGGCTGCTCCGTGCTGCCTTGCTCACAGGTGGCTGCCGCCGCCCTGGGCCACTGTGTGGCGCCAGCTGGCACCGTGTCCCTTCCTGAGGAACGTCCACTCCTCGGTCCCAGGACAGAATAGCGCCAGCACCCTGCCCACCATCAGCCTCTCCCACAGCCTCAGGAGCAGCCTGGGACTCAAGTTCTCAGTCCTCCCACAGGCTCCTCCCCCCGGGCTGGGCCAGCTGCCCCTCTCTGTCCCCTCTGAGCGGAGATGTGACCATGCACTTGCTGTAGGAACCAGGAGCACAGTGGCTCGTGTGTCTTCCCAGTGGACACTTTAACAGCCCGTGTGTGGCCCTCCACGTCCCGTGGCCACACCGATGGTGGGAACAAACCTCCAAGCCTCAGCGCCTGTCATTCCGGGTCCCTGGGATCCCAAGGCAACTGGCGTCCCCAGCCAGTCCAGGGTCAGTGAATAGCCATATGCCATGGCATATGCCTGGGAGAAGCACCCGGCAACCCACTCCCAAAAAACAATCAGCCATCGAAAACCCTATGAATAGCAGAGAAGCACCGGCAATAGTGTTTCAACTGTCATACGTAGGGTCGCTAGGAGTCTGATACTGACTCTGGGGCACCTAACAACCACAACACGGCATATGCCTATAATCCCAGAGACTCGGGAGGTTGATGCAGGAGAATTATGAGTTTGAGGCCAGAGGCAGCCTGCACAATTGAGATCCTGTCTCAAAACAAAAAATAAAAACAAAAAAGGGGCTGGAGGTGCAGATCGGTGGCGGAGCACTTGTCTAGCATGTGCAAGGTCCTGGGTTCAAAGTACTGAAAAAAAATCCAACGGGAGCAAGACATAAACTTTTGTTGTCTAAACCATTGGAGCTTAAGGGTGACTTGTTACTGCAGTATAACCTTGCCCAACCTGACTAAGATATGTTCCCTGACCCAGGGATGGTTTGATGATATAATGTGACTCAAGCTGGACCAGAGTCCTTAGCTAGACATTTCCATTTTTAGGTGGGAGGAGAAGGGACCTTATCTTTTGATGTATTGAATTTCAGAGCAACATGTTTCCTACCATATCTTCAACATGGATGAATAAAATTCAGGAAGAAAAGATAAAATGTGTGCTGCGCACAGTGGCACATGCCTGTAATCCCAGCGGCTTGCGAGGCAGAGGCAGGAGGATCGCAAGTTTGAGACCAGAGGCAGTCTGCATAACTTAGCGAGACCCTGTCTCATAAAGTAAAAAAATGGGCTGGGGGGGCAGTTCAGTGGTCCAGCACTTGTAGAGCATGTAAGTGCAAGGTCCTGGGTTCAACCCCCAGTACCGCAAAAAATAAATAAATAAATAAATAAATTAATTAATTAGATAAATAAAATAAAATAAAATAAGATGAGATGGAAAAAGGGAATTCTGGTGATGCCAAGAGAGGCCAGCCATGAACAGCTGCACAGGTTACGCACTGCACAACTCTAGAGGCTGTTATTTCACAGGAATCACAGTAGATTTTTGTATTGATTAGAACAGATTTTGAGCAGAGGGCAGTGAAGTGTCTTGAGGGAGCCTTTCTCTAATTTTCACACAATTGCTATGCAGACTAGCAGCCACGCTGTGTCAGGTCCCCGATTTCAATCCTGAGTCCCCAGAGCTTCCCTAGCTCAAGTGGTACTTGGTAGATTTTATTCTTGTGGTAAATGGCCTTTGTGTGAAGCTGTGCTCACAGCAGGAACCTTGCCCCTCCAGTCACGCACAAAGGGCACCAGGCTGTTTCTCTGCTTTCCAGGGCAAACCCTGGGAGCTTTCAGAGATAATAGCTCCGCAGCGTCAGAGAAGACAGAACACAAGGTTGAAGCAGACAGGTAACCATGAAGACAAAACAGCGCGTGGGGACTGCTAGGGTTTGTTCCCTAGGGGCCCTGTGCTGGAGGCTTGGTCTTTAATTTGGCCCAGTGGAGGTGGGTGGACCTCTAAAAAGGAGAGCTTAGTGGGAGGGCCTTAGGTCATGGGGTCCCTGACCTTGGGAGGGATTGAGGTCAGTCTCAGGGGACTCCTGGGTTGGTTCTCCCTGGAGCAAGTTGTCCTGGAGGCCTGAGCCTGACTCCTGAGTCCCGCTCTCTGGCCTCCCACTCTCCCAGGGGATGCTGTCTGCTCCGAGGCCTCCCCAGAGCCAGGCGGAGACCGTGTGGGGCCTGCCAATCTCCAAAACTGGGAACACTTTTCTTTTTACAAAGTCACTACCCAGCCTCTGGTATTCTGTCCTAGTCACAAAAGAGTGACTAACATGAGGACCCTCAGGTAGGTGCAAAAAACCTTTCCTGTGTCCCTGAGCACGAGGCCCCTGGCTGTTCTGTGCTGAGGACTGAAAAGGTCTGCCATGACCGCTTTTCTTTAGGAACACAGAAGAGACACTGTGTAGACTTCATTTCCTCTGGAAACGGTTAAATTATAACTGTGTTGCTGCTTAGAAGGAAAGGATGAAATTATCTAGGGCGGTCACACACGTGTGGCTGAAGCTGGATAAATAACATGTCACTGTAAGGACGGGACGGTGTCAGCCAAGGTCCAGCTCCCAGCTGCCCCTGGTGCAGGAGGAGGTGGCCCCGCTGGCAGGGGCCTGGACCCCACCCTGCCCTGCCAGAACAGCTCTCTCCCTCAGTCAAAACAACAGGCAAGTCTGGAGAAGGCTGAGAGCACAGGGTGGGCTCTGGGCTCAGATGGTCACGAACAGGGCCCACACCGCCTTTTCCAGGCAGATGGGAACCCCTCGATGGGCGATCGCCCACCTGCAGCCTTAGCTCTGACTTCTCTGAAGTGCGGTGCTGATCCCTGCCTGAGGGACCACGGGCGGGGCGGGTGGCTGGGGGATGACCCGGCACAGGGCATGTGACCCGCAGTGACCCACAGTTCCCACCAGAATGGGCGCTGGGGAGTTCAGAGCACATCGCTGGGGCTCAGTCCCTGGGGTCTGCATCTTGGGGCTTGCTGAGCATTGGCAGCAATTTGCTTCTCCAGGAGCCTTAGTTTCCCCATCTGTCAAAGGAGGGGGCACAGGATGTTGGAAGCAAACGGGCCCGTTCTTGTTACCGTTGGTGTTATTGCCCCTTTCTCCTGCTAGACAGTAAGGGGGCAGGGACTGGGTCTGATCCCCAGAACAGAGCTGCTGGCACTTAGTAGGTCCTGAGTCCCCTCCCTGTCAACTGCCCCTCATCCAAAGGGAGATGGGCTGGTGTGTGTTGGGGCTGTCCCCACCTCCAGGCTACAGGAAACAGGCCAGGAGCAGCCCGTGGCCAAGCTAGGGTTAGAAACCCGCTCCCCCAGGCCACTCCTGGGGCGAGTGTCCCCTCCGAATCTGAGGGGCGCCTCCCTCGGCACTCCGAGGGGTGCCAAAGCTGGCCTCCCCCACCCCACAGCTCCCTCAGCCAGGCTGCTTGGCACTGGGCCCTCCAGCCACCCCGGCTAGGCCAACATCACAATTGTTTTTCCACCTGCGGCATCCAAGGGGCTGCTGGCGGGCGGCAGGCAGCAGGGGGTGCGGGGCACCACGCCAGCAGGCGCGGGAGGGAAAATCTTCACCTTCAGCGTCTACGGGCTGCGGGGCTGGAGGGGCAGGCGGTTTCACTGGATTTCACAGACGACATCAGATATCACTTACCGTTACTGTCCGTAATGGAAAGAAGGATGAACGTGAATCTACTTGTAGAGCAAAAACTAATGATGATGTGTTGAAAGGATGCTTGCACAATACTTTTTTTCCAAGGGGAACATTATTTGTCCTTACAGGGCTGGCCAACACGGGTTGGTCGCTATGAGCCAGTCACAGTCCACCGTGCTTTGATGTTGGGAAGGTGGCTTAACTTCTCTGGTTGCAACCGCTTCCTCTGAAGACGGGGATGAGATTAGCAGCGATTTCTCAGGGGCTCTGTGAGGCATAAAATAGCACTGCATGGAAGGTACCAGAAGAACACTGGCTTGCAGGAAATACCCCGGTGACAGTGTGTGGTGACAGTGAGTCGCTCTAGGATGGAGCCCCTCACCTGTGCTCCAGCTGCTGTGTGACGCAGGTCTGAGCATCTGTGGACCCGCAGGAAGTGGTGTCCATGATGGGCCAGCCGCGAACAGGAGCGGGGGAACAGGGAGAACCCCTCGCTCCCTCCTCTTACCTGGCAGAGGTCCCTTGACCCCTGGGAGACCCCCTAACTCTAGTGGCCACAGGAACAGTGGGCCAATGGGCTCCAGACTTGGCCCTGGCCCTTCCCCGGCATGCAGGAGAAAAACATCAGGGACAAGCCAGCCTGGGTGACCAGACCCAGCTGGACAGACGTCGGGCCCAGTGCAGTCGGGGTGTGGTCCGGCTAGGCTCCCCGGGGCCCGGCTGTGGGAACAGGCTGTCCCCACCTCTGGCCGCTGTCTTCGCTGTTGTTTGGAAGCGGCCACCTGGCAGCAGCCCCAGCCCCCACCCTGCTCTGCTCGGTTCCGGCAGCTCCCGGCCTAGGACGGCCCCTGGCTGACCTGAGCTTGGGCGCTGTGTGACCGGGGTGGGCCCTGACCCTCTCTGGGCTGCTGTCTTTCACCTCCACTAAATCCCAGGGGCAGAGCTGTGGGTGTCCCACGCCTGTCCACCTTGAGGAGGCCCCTGGAGGGGGGGAGACAGGGTGCTGACACTGGCTTAGCACCCCCAAGCCCCTACAGCCCCCCCAGGGCTCTTCAGCTCGGGGGCGTTGGGGAGGCAGAAGTGGCTGTCACCGGTGGGGGACAGATGTCCAGGCGGTGGGGCTCACCTAGCGGTGGGCATCTCTCCAACTCCCTGCACCCTCCACCCGCTCCATCCGCAGCTCTGTCCTCACCTTGGAGTTGGGGCACAGAATGGCCGCAGGCTGAGCATGGGCTGCACCCCCTAACATGAGAAGGGCAGAGAGGGGGAGGTTTACAGGCGGGCCAGGCGAGGCCATCCTCGCCCAGGCAGATCCCGGTGACGGAATGATCTGGAGACAGAGGGCCACGTGGGAACCGTCTGTTGGAAACTGGAGGGACAGGCGGCAAGGGAAACTGAGACAGGACCCCAGTTATGGAGCCTGATCCACATGACCCAGCCCACCAGGGACCCCCTGTATGGACAGCCAGGCCTCAGTGTGGTGGAGGGTGCAGAGCCCAGGCTGCCGGCCCCCAGCCTCACCTGCTGCCTATCCAGGGGAGGCCCAGGCCCTGCGCAAAGGGGCTGATTTCTGGGACACTGGACGCTGGGTCCTGGCTTCACAGCCTGTCTGTGCCTCTTCCTGGCTGGGTGACTTTGGATCAGACCCTTCTCTCTTCTGCTCCATTTTTTCTTCTCTATGATAGGAAAGCGGGTGGGCTGGGATTTAGCTCAGTTGGTAGAGCGCTGCTTTGCAGTCTCTGAGGTCCCGAATCTGATTCCCAGCACCGCAAAAACAGGAGAAGGACGTGGCAACCCACTCCTGAGGCAATCCCGAGACAGTCAGCCATTGAAAACCCTAGGAGGGTCGCTATGAGTCGGACACGACTCGACGGCACCTAACAACAACATGATAGGAAAGTAATGACACCAGCATAGTGCCGCAGAGATGAAGCGTGGCTGTGACACTTACCGAAGGCATAGCATGCCCCGGTGCCCACGCGGAGGGCCTGGGGAAGAGGGAGCAGCCTCGGGAAACCCCAGGCCCCTCCAAGCTGCCTTTTCAAATGGCACCAGCCGGGGTCTGATTCTTCTCCTACAAGAACTGGATCCACCATAGGAACCCGGGCCAGACAGTGGGGGGGGAGAAAAGGTGGGAGATGACTCGGTCAGGGCTCTGTGCAGGTCTCTCGGGCATGAGATGGACAGGAGTAGCCTGCCACGGAGGTGGCATCCACGAGGGCTGGCCACGGGAGGCCACGGGAGCATGCAGTCGCTGAGCAAGCATTTTCCCAGAAGATGCGCTGAGCAAAGGCAGGTCAGAGCTCTCGCTGGCCACGGGGCACAGGGCTGCCGGGAAAGGCGGGCAGGACACCTGCTGGGCAGGGAGGGTGACGTCCTGATGGTTGGCAGTCAGAGATGAGAGGCCGGGAGGGGCGCCCAGGTGGGTGGGCTCGGGGCCAAGGCTGTGGAGGCCGGAGCCCCTTCCCTCGGAGGGCCACTGATGCTGAGGGGCCCCAGCCTGGGGACTGCCCAGCCCAGTGCTTTGGGCCGCTGCGCCCTGGCGGCCGAGCCATCCTCAGGGTGGCGGGTGCTGCTCCTTCCCCTCCCTCCTGCAGCTTCTGTAAGCGCCCTTCCACCGGGCACCCTGGACACCCAGGCCCCCTGCTGCCCCCTCTCCCTCCTCACTGCTCCTGCTGCAGGCAGTGTCTGGCCGAGCTGGGCTTCTTCCCTTTGGTCCCCTAGAAGCCAGACCGAAGGCTCCCGAAGGCGCCCACCTCTTGGCAGGCTGGGAGAGAGGCAGGAGGAGGGCTGGTGAGCTTGGCACCCCTGCCAACCTCTACCGGACTTTCATCCTTCTCTCAGCTGCAGGGAAACCGGGGCCAGGGTCAAAACATTCCCAAGAGAAAGCACTCAGTCATCCACTCGCAAATTCTCCAGCTCTGATGGGAAGTGGCCAAGAGGCTGGAGATGCCCAGGGCATCCTCTTCCCAGAAGCCTCCAGACCCACCCCTAAGCGGCCCAGCAGAATCAGGACTCCCAAGGAAGAAGGCACAGGGGGCCTGGGGAGATTGTTCCAGGCCAGGAGGGCTTCCTGGAGGAAGAAGAGTAAGCTAAGCCTCAAAGGGTAAATAGTACATCCTCAGGTTCGGGGCTGGGATTTAGCTCAGTTGGTAGAGCGCTGCGCTGCAGTATCTGAGGTCCCGAGTTTAATTCCCAGCACTGCAAAAATGGGAGAAGGGCCTGGCAATCCACTCCCAAGGCAATCCCAAAACAGCCATTGAAAACCCTATGAGGGTCGCTATGAGTTGGATACCGACTCGACGGCACCTAACAACAACATCAACATGTTAGGTTCAGCATTCTAGGTAGAAGGAACAGCATGTCCAAAAGCCCAGGGGCACAAAGGAGCTTGGTAACTTCCAGAAATGGCAGGTGGGTAGGGCAGGAAGCCTGGAGGACTGAGGGCAGGGTGAGAGCTCTGGTTTTTCTGGTGCCTTCTCCCCACTCCAGGCTCCTTGTGTTGCCCTCTCCTTCCCCACTGCCTCCAGGCCGCACCCCCCTCCCCCCCTCCGCTTAGGCAGCAGGTCTAGGGCCCTTCTCTAGCTACCACTCACTTGCAGTCACTTTTGAGCTGGTTACTTTTTCTGAGTCTCAGCTTCCCCATCTATAAAATGGGCTTGAACCCCTTTTTCCCCATAGCCGGGGTGCGTTACCAGCTTGCTCTCGACTAAACTCCCTCCTGAGCCTGGCAGGGTAGGGAGTGAAAACGGAAAGAACAGAGCAAAAACAGCCACATCCACCCAGGGAGCCTCTCCATCCCCCTCCGAGGGAGCCTCTGTCTTCCACAAAGCCCAGGCAGGGAGAGCAAGGGTCTGGGAACCGAAAGCCTTTGCTGCCCTGGCCTCCTTGCAGATTCCCAGAGGGTCCCTGTTTCCTTTCTAAGCCTCAGTTTCCGCATCTATGAAATGAGCATCAATGAGAAGAGCCATAAAAAGGGCCTCACACGGACAGGGAGGCCATGTCCTCGCTGTTCCTCCTTCCAGCTATGATGTGGCCAAGGAGTCACCTTCAGCCCTTCCACCGCGTACGACAGCCGTGAGCAGGCAGCACGAGCTTTTCTAGGGCTGGCAGACGCAGAGGCTAGGGCTCAAGGCCTGACGCTGCAGGCTTGAGACAGCAAAGCCAAGGTTCACGGCTCTGGGCTTTACCCAACAGCCGCCCAGGCCCTCTGACTCCTCAAAGCCCAGCAACAGCAAGGCGGGCGCAGGCAGGGCCTGCTAACGTCACAACTCCTGGATGAGCCAGGTGCTAGGTGCTAGGACCCCCAGCCCCGCAGCTCTAGTGTTGAGCTCTTCAGCCTAACGTGCCAGGTGCCTGAGACCCCCAGCACCTCTCTGAAATCTTCCAGTAACAGTGTTCTAGTTTTTCACCTCTGACTCCTCACAGCTTCCGGCTTTCTTCAGCCTCAGCTGCCCCCCATCTCTCTGCTTCCGCCACCACCGCACCTGTAGCGCCTGCTGTTTCTTTTTCACGTTACCAGCTAAGTGAGCAAGCTTAAGAGAGCCTTTACTGCGCCTCATGTTGCAGCAGCAACAGTCACACACAGAGACGTTCAGGTGACTCCAAAACGGAGTCCAAACAGCCCGCTTTTATAGGGAGAAAGGGGGCGTGGCAAGGACGCTTGCACCACTCATGGCTGGCCTTCATGCAAATCCCACATTGACACCAACCACAGCCTTTCTGTAGTAAGCAAGCTTTGCTAGCGCTGGTGTGGTCCCACGGCTCACACCGCTAAACCCTGAGCGCTAGGTCTACTGCACTGGTCCAGGCTTCCAAAGCCGGAGTAATTGCACTGGGAGCTCAGCTTGCGGGCTCATCGCTGTGGGCTTCAACTACCAGCCGCCCCAGCACTTTGCGACCACTGTAAACCTGCTACCGTCACCGCTCCTAAATAAGCCCGGGCTGCTGGTGTCATAGCTGTGGCCTAGAGTGCCTGCACCCTGGCCCGCAATAGCAGCTAGCGATCACAGCAGCTAGCGGCCTGGATTCCGCCCAGGCCGCCTAAGACGCCTGGCTCTTCAAGCTTGGCAACTCCTAGGAACTCTTGTAGCAACCAGGGACTGGGAGTTTTTCTTCTATAGCTCGTCGCAGCCTTCATCTTTATTTAGCGTCCATTCTCTGCTTTTGCTTGCTTTCCCCCTACTTTCCTAGTCCTCCCTCTCCACCCCCTCCAGTGTGTTCCCATCTCAGCCGGTCCCCGGAACTCTCTAGAACCTTCTTGTTGCCGTTGGTGCTACCTCCACCAAAGTAATGGTAGCCGGCGGCCACTCCACACCCGACTGCCAATATCGCGCCTCTCCTGTTAAAAGATCACACGGCCCTACTAATGAGAGTGGACCATCTCTCACTCAAACTAGAATACTGTGCCAAATGGCCTGCTTATATAATCAGAAGGAGGGCGTGGCAACGGTGTTTGTTTGCACCAATCACAGCAGTCTTTGATACAAATACGAGGGCCTCCACCAATCCCAGGCCTTCCTCTGGGCGGCCCAGGACACACTCTAGACGGCAGTCTCATGCAAATGAGAGACTATGCTCCCACCAATCACGGGCCTTCCTTGGGCCTCCAGGACCGCTCCCCACAGCAGTCTTTCATGCAAATGACAGCCTGGACTTCCACCAATCACAGGCCTTTTGCTGGGCTGGGCGGAGTGCAGGGGTGGGAAGCGCTCCCCACAGCTGTCTATCATGCAAATGACAACCTGTGCGTCCACCAATCACAGGCCTTCCCCTGGGCCGCCCCGGGATGTGCGCCCCCTTTGGTCTGAGTGAGAATAGTCGCAGGGTACAGCAGGGTCCACCCGGCTGGTCCTGCTTCGGCTCCATTTCCAAGGCGGTGCAGGCCGACTGGGGCGCGTGTCCGGGCGCGTGTCCAGCCGCGGTTGTGGGTCCCCAACCACAGCTGCTGCAGTGTCCTCAGAGTGACTGCGAGGTGCCCCAAACAGTCAGGCTGCCACGAGGGCCACGCGCCGGTGGCCACTATAGGGCTGCTTGGCTGGTGGCACCCCCAAGGCAGCCGGACATAAGTGAGGGGCCTGGGACACTGCTGTTCTACATAGCCCCAGTCCTTCACAGAAAGCACTAAATGCGTGTTTACAAAGCCCCGTGGGCTGGGGTTTAGCTCAGTTGGTAGAGGGCCATCCTATACTCTGAGGACCCGGCTTTGATCCCCAGCACCCCAAAAATGGGAGAAGGACCTGCAGTCCACTCTCGGCAATTCAGAAACAGCCAGTGAAAGCCCTGAGGCCCACGAGGAGTCAGACGGGTAACAACAAACAGAATGGTGATGCCCCAGGCCCTTTGCTTATGCTCGGCTGTGCCACCAGCCAAGGAGCCCTGTAGTGGCCACCAGGCTGTGGCCCTCATGGCAGCCCAGCTGTTTTGAGCACCTCACAGTCACTCCGAGGACACCGCAGCAGCTACGGACGGGGACCCACAACCTCGGCTGGACACGCGCCCCAGTCGGCCTGCACCGCCTTGGAAATGGGGCCGAAGCAGGATGAGCTGGGTGGAGTCTAGGCGACCCCGCTTACCCTGTAGCTATTCTCGCCCAGGCCAGAGGGGGCGCACGTCCCGGGTGGGGGTGGGGGTGTGGCAGCCGAAGGCCTGTGATTCGTGGACGCCCAGTCCATCATTTGCATGAAAGACTGCTGTGGGGAGCTCGCCCCCTGGAGGCCCAGTGGAAGGCCTGTGATTGGTGGAAGCCCAATCTATCATTTGCATAAAAGACTGCTATGGGGAGCATGCCTGTCTTCCCAGCCAGAGGCTTGTGATTGTTGGAAGCCCAGTCTATCATTTGCATGAAACACTGTCCTGGGAAGAGCTTTCCCTGGCAGCCCCATGGAAGGCCTGTGATTGGTGGAAACTCAGTCTGTCATTGCACGAAAGACTGCTGTGATTGGTGCAAACACCCTTTCCACACTCTCCTCCTGTTTATATAAGAGACCATTTGGCAGCCGTTTCTGGCTTGACCAGGAGGTGGTCTCCTGCTGCTAGTAGAGCCAGCTGAGCTGTTAACAGGAGAGGCATGGAGTTGGAAGTGGCGGCCGGCCACCACCACTTTGGAGGAGATGGCACCAGCAGCAACAAGAAGGTACCGAAAATTTCTAGAGACCAGCTGGGACGGGAAAAATAATGGAAGTGGTGGAGGAGAGGGACTGGCACGTGGGGAGAAAACAAAGGCGGAGAAAGGACGCTGGGCGGTGAAGAGAAACTCCTGGTCACTGAGAGAGTTCCTAGGAGTTGCCAAGCCTTGAGGGCCCAGGGTCTTAGACGCCCTGGGCGGAAGCTGTAACGCTAGCTGCTCTTGAGGGCCAGCGTGCTGATGCGCCAGGCCACAGAGCCGCAACACCAGCAGCTGTGTAGCTGAGGGCCCAGCAGCCCAGGCTCATTCAGGAGCTGTGATCAGCAGGTGTACCGTGGCCGCCAAGAGCTGGGGCGGCTGGTAGTGGAGGCCCAGAGCGCCGAGCCTGCAAGCGGAGCACCTAGTCCAGTCACCCTGAGTGCGGAGCAATAGACGTCTAGCGCTCAAGGTTTGGAGGCGTCAGCCAAACCTCGGGCTTTGAGCGCTCGGGACCCCGGGAGTACTCCCGCCCTAGCAGAGCTTCTGGCTTCATGGCAAGGCTGTGATTGGTGCAGACGTGGTTTTGGTTTGTGTGAAGAACAGCCTTGATTGGTGCAAATGCTCTCGCCAAACCCCCTTTCTCCTTATATAAGCTGGCTCTCGGACTCCCCTTTGGAGTCAGCTGAAGGCTTAGCCCCGGTGCTCCCTCGGATGTTGCCACCATAGGCCTAATAAAGGTTTCCTTTAGGAAGGCCTGCCTGCTTATGAGCTGGTGACATGAAAAGGATAGCAGTAGGCTCAGTGGCGGTGGAAGCAGAGGGACGGGGAGCTGGGACTGCAGAAAAGTAGGTGTGAAGGGTGAGGGATGAGAAACTGTAGGACCCAGTTACTGGGGGACTTCAGGGGTGCTAAGAGCCTCAGACGGGCTGGGATTTAGCTCAGTTGGTAGAGCGCTGCGCTGCAGTCTCTGAGGTCCCGAGTTCAATTCCCAGCACCGCAAAAAGGGGAGAAGGGCCTGGCAATCCACTCCCAAGGCAATTCCGAAACAGTCAGCCACTGAAAACCCTACGAGGGTCGCTATGAGTGGGATACTGACTCGATGGCACCTAACAACAACAAGAGCCTCAGACGCCCTCAGGTGAAGAGCTGCAACGCTAGCTTCTGGCAGCGGCCGGGGTCCTGACGCTACCCAAGCGCTGTAATGCGAGTAGCTGTGGAGCTGAGTCTGCCCCCGTGGAGGCCCAGGCAGGAGCTGGGACGCCAGCAAGTGCCTCCTGCACTGCCCTTGACTCTGCTGGCGAAACCACAGTGCACCTAGAGCCTTGCGTCTGGGTCTCAGGGCTGGGAGCCAGGAGCCTCTGCTCTGTGACTCAAGGTCCGGGACGGCCAGCACTTGGGGTTCCTGGTCTGCTCCCAATATCCATCCAGGCAGAGGTGGCCACGGGACAGTAACACCTGGGCCTTCCCTCACTCGTGCTCAGTCTCCTCGGTGGAAGTGGGGTTTGGTGGAGGAGATGGCCACGCTGTGATCACTGGGAGCCTGGATGGGGGGTGACAGGACTGCTGCTGGGGGCTCTTGAGGTAGTGAGGCCCGGCCCAGGCTGCCTGTGTCCCTGTGTGGAGCCTGAGGGCTGGAGACTGTGCCCTCCAGAGCTCCCCAGCTTGTGTTTTGGGAAATGGGCTTAGCAGCCGCGCCTCCCTGGAGGGGTGGCTGTGCCCTGCGTGAGCGCAGGGGGAGCCCCCTACGCCTGCTTCCTGCATCTGCAGGAGATGTGGAGAGGGCCTGGGGCCACGGAGGCTGGGGGAAGGGGCGCTCTCTACAGAGTCCATGGCATCTGGAATTCTGGCAGGGACCCAGACCTTGAGAGGGGCACGGGGACGCTGAGTGCCCACTGCCGCCGCCTCCCCCACGTTGGCATCTGGTTTTGTTCAGCAGGGAGCCAAGGTTTTGGGGGGGAGGGGGGCGCTACACCAAAGAGCTGGGAAAAAAGGCCCCTTTGTCTGGTCGGGGGGCTGCCTGCTCCCAGCGCCTGGAACCACGGGGTCAACCTCAGGCTGGGCATCCAGTGGTGCTATCTAATGGGCAGTGGGCCAGGGGCATCCCTGTGTGAGGGAAACTGAGGCAGGGAGAAGACAATGCCTGCCCAGTGTGTGTAGCCAGTGAAGACAGAACCAAAACCCAGTTCCCTGACTCCAAATCCTAGTGCCCTCCCTCCTCCACCCCCTGAGGTCTCCTCGTGTTCCTGGGTCCTCGTGGGGGCAGCCACCCCTTTTTACTACCTCACACTGCTGCCGGTCCCTCCCTCCCTCCTGCCATTCCCTGGTGGGTTTTGAGGAGCTGGCTCTGCAAGGCCACCTCTGTTTCCCAAGTGGGGGAGCGCTGGGGTCATGGTCTTGGCTGCCTGGGCACAAAGCCTGAGCAGCCGATGCCCTGAGACGGGAGCTCAGGTCTGAGGGTGGGGCAGGAAGGAGCCAGGAGGGCAACCTAGGGTCAAGAGTTGTTGGGGATTTTTAAAATGTACCCCATAACTACGGTCCTTCATACTAGCCTGAGGGAATGATCTCTAGGTGACCCCAGGGCCACATCCCACTCACTCACTCCTACCCCTCCCATCAAGTGAGCAAAGATGGCCCCTGACCAGCCTAACCAGCGTCAACTACCTTAACTCTGATTGGCTACCCCTAGCACCCCAGTTAAATAACTGCCCCTACCTGGCAGGTATGACAGTTCACCTGCCGTACCTGTCAGGAATGTGCCCTGATTGGCTAACCCCAGAACACCCCCCACCACCTTATATAAGTAGGGCTCCCAGACCCCTCTTCACCCTTCATCTCTCACTGTCCCTCAACTGCTATCCGGACCCCATCACCTTGATCCAGTGCTCCCTAGCGGAAGCTCTCCAAGCAAGCTGACACGTCAAGACCAGGGGCCCTCAAGTGCCGAAGGCCACAAGCAAGCCACAAAGAGCCTCCTCCCAATTCCTCCCATCCTTGGGAAGGAGGGAGGCAGAGAAGGCGAGCTGCGAGAGTCAAGATCACAGGACCTCCAGCCCAGCGGAACACCAGCTGCTGTAGCTGTGCCTTTAAGGCTGAGCTGTTCCACCAGTGAGCCTGCAGCAATCTGTGCTGCAGCCTTAGAGCTAGCACTTGAGCACTTGACAGGGGCTGCTTGCTGGCTGCACCCCACTTGGGGAGTAACCCAATAAACTTCTCCCTCCTGTTTCCCGCAGAAGGTCTCCCAAGGTCCTTTTTTGGCACCTCTGGCCACTACACCAACCCGGTCCAGTGGGTCCCCCATACCCACTCAGTGTCAGGGCAAGGCTCTGACCTTGGCCGGGCCTGAGCCGAACCCCAACAAAGAGTGAGACCTGATGACTGAGAAAGTAGCAGCCAGGCAGGGATGGAGGGCCACTGGGAATGGAGAGGAGGGTTGGGTGGCACAGCTGAGCAGGACTAGAAGAGTGCAGAAGGCTGGGGCATGGCAAGGGACTGGAGGAAGCTCCGTGGACCCAGGGAGGCAGAACACAGGAGAACAGAGGCAGGAGACAGCTCCCGTGGAGCACCGAGCCGCAGACTGGAGCCAAACCACCGCAGGGCTTGGCTGGCCAGGGCGCAGGGCACAGGCTCCACTCCGAGGGCTGCAGGAGCTGTGGGATGGGCTGAGTCACATGGCCTGGTTGAGCTTGAGAAAGAGGATGACAAAGAAGACAGCAGTGGTTTAAGGGTTGGAAGACATGAGTGGATATTTCAGAAACGAGGGAATGCAGATGGCTGGGGAACGTATGGAATGCTGCTCATTCCCGTTAGCAGCAAGGGACATGACAGCGCAAACCGCATCCAGATGCCATGTCACACCTACTACATGGGCAAACGTTAGCAAGTATGTGTGGGGAGAGCGCTTGGCGGGAGTCAGTGGGGACACACATGGACAAAGACTATGGGAAACAGCAGTCTGGTTGGAGTGCAGCCAAGACATGTACAAAACCCATGACCCAGCACTGCTGTCCTGGACGTCTGCCCTAGAGGACTCCCACGGATGTCACAGAGAGACACACACAAAGACAGTTACAGCAGCATTATCCGAAGGAGGGAAAACGAGAAGCAAAATAACCTAAATTATTGTGGTCAATAGATTCATTCAGTGTGTTAGAGCTGGTCAATGGAATACTATGCAGCACTGAAAAGGCAATGAAGGACAACTAAAGACACTAATGTGGAAGACTTTCATCAATGCCATGAGGAACACTTACAACAGGAGTCTTTTTATATCAAGTTCAAAAACAGCCCCAAATAAGCAGATTAGAGATGGACACACAAGGAGTAAGTCTTTTAAAGAAAGGCAGTGTTCCTGGGGAGGGGCTTGGGAGAGCATTTCTGGGTGGGATGCCTCTGCTTTTCACAGGACACTTTTGTAGTATTTTTACATAACTGGAATCAGCCCCTGGGCTCATTCTTTCCCGCTGGCAAATGTTTTTGCGATGGGTGTAACCTGCTTGTTTTATTATTAGTCACCAGCCTCAGGGACTTGCTTTCCCTCCAGACCCGCGTGCTTCTACCTCAGCAGCTTGGCCTCTCATACTCAGCCTAATGGGAGCCAATGACCTTGGAAGATGCGCATTTCTCTGGGCTCTGATTGGCTGGATTGGCCAGGGGGTGGGGGCTCCCTGCTGAGAGCCAATCACTGATGAGCTTGACAAAGTCCATTGTGCCCATTGGCGGCTTTGCAGAGAACAGTCTTTTAAAATATGTGCTAAATAAATATACGACAGTGTCTCCGTGTCATGTAGAAGAAATTGACCCCTAACCCAAGGTGACGGGTGTAGGGTCCTGTCACGGCCCTTCATGGATTCCTGTTAAACATCTGATGACAGCTGTCAGTTTCTGCTTTGGGATCCATCCCACCTCTGCAGCCTTCTGGGCAAGCGCAAGGCCTGGGCGGAGCCAATCAGCGTGTTCTGTTTCGGGCTGCAGTGATTGGCTCAGGTCTGGACACCGCGGTGCACCTGGCCAGCCAGGGAGAAGCTCAAGTGCCTGAGCCTCGCGCCCCTCTCCTGCTGGCCTCAGAGGGCAGTGGGCGAGAACCACTGGGCAAAGTGTGTCACTGGAGGAGGTGGCCTTGGTGGAAAACAGAGCAGAGGCGAGCAGGGCTGATGGACCAGGGTGGAGACACCTGAGTGCGAGGATCCAGCTGATGAGGTCCGCTGTGACCCAGCACTGATGCCCCCAGCTCCCTCTGTGCCCTGAGCATACTTGAGTCAAGTGTTCGGTGACTCGCCGCAGGAAGCCCAGAGGGGTCTTGTGCCAGCTCCTCTCTGCTGCCAGAGTCACCCTGCCCGGCACAGTCTCTCTCCTCAGCACGTCTCCACTCTTAAAGCATCTGCGCAGGACGCAATCCTGGACCCAGAGCCACGCCTCCATCTGAGCCCTGGCACCAGCCTCCTCCAATGGCTCCTTGGTTGCTCTCAGAACAATCGAGCTTCTTCCATAAAGCCCAGGGCCCATGTGAGGCCCGGGGCCGGCCTCATCCTCTATTTTGCCTTCAACCCCTCACTTCCATCTCTCTTCCGCCAGCCCCATCTGTTGACTCGATTCATCCTCCCAACACCCAAGGAGGCAGGTCCTGTGTGCCTATTTTATAGAGGAGGCCACAGGGCCAAGAGAAGAGGAGGCATCACCTGGCCACGCAGTCTGGTGTGCATGGTTCCCCCGTCTCTTCCGGGCACAGGGTAGTGCCCAGGAAGAGTGGCTGGGCAATGCTAATTGGTACTTACTGAGCACTTACTATGTGCGGCCATGTCCTAAGCAAGTCTCACCCACGCTCCCTTACAGCTCAAAACGGCACACTGAGGCTGGCCATTATGTTATCACTGGGGACTCTGAGACCCCGAGAGGCGATTTCCCCAGGTCAAAGGGCCCAGCGGGTGCCCAGGGGGTGCAGGGCTGGGATTCAAATCTGCAAGTGCAGCAGCCTGGCTGTAATCTGTGCTCGTCCCGACACGCTCCGTGACCATGTGTGGAGGGGTGGGTGGGTGGGTGGAGGCCGAGGCCACGCTCCCAGGAGGGCCTGGGAGCAGAGAGCAGGGGTGTGGCGCTGAGGCTGGGCTCAGATCCTGCGCGTGTGAGGGGCCAGACTGGACAGAAGCCACGAAGGGTGAGGCAGATCATCTTGCTGGGAATTCTCTGCTTCCGGCGGCAGGGCCAGCTGGCCAGTGTGATCCGGAAGGTGCTGATCCTTGCCTGGTGCTCCGTCAGATCTGCTCAGGGCAGTACCCACTCAGGGCAGTACCCAGGACAGATAGGAAGACCTCCCCGTGGGTTGCCAAGCAGCTCTGGGGGAGGCTGAAGGAGTCACTGTGTGTGGCATTTTTGATTCAGTCACCTCAAATGGCCTGCAGCCGTAGCCCTGTGGCATCAGATCCCGTCAGATCTCGGAAGCTAAGCAGGGTTGGGCCTGGTTAGTCCTTGGATGGGAGACCACCTGGGAGCACCAGGTGCTGTAGGCTTGGGAGACAGACCCGGCAACCCACTCCCAAAAATCAATCCGCCATTGAAAACCCTATGAACAGCAGAGAAGCACTGACAATAGTGTTTCGCCTGTTGTACGCAGGGTTGCTGTGAGTCGGATACCAACTCCACGGCACCTAACAACAACAGCACCTCAAATGACTACTACTAGCTTGGGACATATTACCCAAAGCCTAAAGTTTGGAAGGCTGATAGCTCAGTTGGTAGAAATCTGCTCTGTGCTCTCTGAAGCCCTGTGTTAAATCCCTAGCATTACAAAAATGAGAAAAGGATGTGGCAATCCCCTCCCGGAGCAATCCAAAACAATCAGCCATTGAAACTCTATGAGTAGCAGAGAAACACTGACATAGTGCTGGGCATGGCACAGTGGAGGGAGAGTTTTGTGTGTTGTGCACAAGGTCGCTATGAGCGGGACCCGACTTGATGGCACCTGACAACCACAAAGATGGGACTGTGGATGGTGACACTTCTCTGTAGGCTACGCAGACCACTCCAGGGTCCTGGGATGGGGAGGAGCTGTGTTGGCCCCAGGGTGCTAGAGTGTGGCACAGCCTGGAGCAAGCAGCCTTGAGGCCCTGGCTGAGGAGGAGCAGGCAGGTGCGGGGGGCCACAGAGTCCGGCTGAACCCCAAGAAGGGTGTCGCCAACGTGTGTGAGGGACACTTCTGTTGCAGCCAGAGCTGCCGAGAAAGTGAGGTGCTCCCCTCTGCAGCCAGGCTCCCCGCGCCTTCCTCTGGGCTCTGATGGGCCGGAGGCCTGGGCTCCTCCCACCCTGGGAAAGGGCCGCTGAGCCCGCTCCTCTGCATTGCTCTGGCCCCGACAGCACCAGGGACTCAGAGTTGACCAGGAGACACTAAGCCTGCTGGACCGGGCCCCGAATGGAGGAGCCTGGGACTCCAAGGGTCCCTGAGGCTCCCCTGAGAGAGCAGGACCCGGACTGAGCTCACCCAGAGCCACCACGTTGTCTTATGTGAAGTGGGGACGTGCTAGTTAATCTCTAGCGTGGCAGAGGGGCCCCAAGGTGGCTGTCGCAGCCCTGTGGACGGCAGTGCACGGACCCCTTCTGCCATTGCATTAGGTGGGGTCAGCCAAGAAGCCTATTGTGATTTCACTGTGAGAGCACTGGATGGGCCAGGAGACCGGGCACAGGAGGAGGTAGAGAGAAGCAGGACTGAAACATAGCCCAACACCTGGGCAGGGAGAGGGCGACGAGATGGCCAGGGGAAGGGCTGGGCGCGTGGCACAGCTCTAGAGGGCTTCAGGGGCTGACCCAGGGGCCTGGAGAAGCTTCCTGCCGGCGGAGGCCGGTTCTGCGGGATGTCCCTGCCTCGGCAGCCTGCGGCTCTGTCGGTGTCTGGAAGCAGCTCACGGCAGCCTCAGCTCAAACAAACACCCGCGGGGATACAGAGGGCGTTGGGCACCTGGGCCGCGCAGGCAGAGGATCCGAGCGGGCATTTTCACGGCCGCCCCATCTGCTGAGGTGGTGACCCTGAACTCGTGTATACTCGAGGGCAGGTAGTGCTGAGTGGTGCCCGGACCCTGGAAGCTATTTGCAGAGGCCAGGGTTTGCTACTTAAACAAAGCTACGTTTTCCTGCCTCGCGCCGCATTGCTGAAAGGGGGGGCTTCCAGGAACGGCTGCGAAGTCCTGCCCAGCCACAGGGCTCTGTGCGCTGGGGCCTCCTGCACAGCTGTGCGGGGTGGGGCCTCCCAAGAGGCTGGCGGGTGGGTGGGGGATTCACGGGCAGCGATTGATGAATGGCTTGGCTGGATGGGAGAAGAGAATATCGAAGCTTAGAATTTTGGTCTAGAAAATGCACGTAATGGTTCCGACAAGGTCAAAAGAAAGGTCACTGCAGGAAAAGTTTCTACCTTAGAACTGGAACCCAAGGACATATAGAAAAATATCACCATAAAAAGACAAGCAAATGGTAGAGAAGTCTTTGATGGGGCTTGGGATGGGGGAGGAAGCGCACAAGAGGGTAAGGGGGAACCTATATGAATAATGCACAACAAAATGCGTATATGGAAACGTCACAGTGAAAAGCATGTCAGAATGAATCACGCTAAGGTGTACATTAAAAATTTCCAAAAAAAAAAAAAAAAAATTTCTATCTGAGAATGGAAGAAGCTGTTCTAAGCACAACCCCAGGGCTGGATCACAGCGGAAAAAACCGAAACAACCCTGTCGGGTCTGTCTTCATCATGCTAGAAAAAGTGCTGTGTGCAAAAAAGTACCTGACAGAGCTGAGATGGGGGCCTGCAGCACGTGCTTGGCAGAGAAAAGCCCGGCCCTCCACAGACAAGGAATTCTTGCCATTCAGATGGCATTTCAGCAGGGAAAACAGGGGTCCAGCGGCCGTGTCTCAACTGGGGGGGCACTGCAGACGCTGGGGCCTCCTCCCAGCACCGAGGCTCTAGGAGCAGGGGAGGCTGGGGTGCCCTGCGCTGACAGCGTCTCAGGGAAATGCGCTGGGAAGTCTGTGTGGCTTTTGGGGTTTTTTTGGAAATACGAATCAAAAGCACTTAGAATTGCATTGGATCTTTGCCCTAGAAGCTTCTTGAAGGTGGACAGGTGTCCCCAAATATAGATCCAAGGAGGTCTTTCAGTTTCTTTTTTTTTTAAAGAAATGATCAATGGAGCATCAAACCAATAAACTGTGGTTTGAGCAGACAGTGGAATTCTGTGTAGCTGTTGCCTGGGATTATGTAGAGATGTGTTACTGATGTGGAAAAATGCTCATGGCAAACCACACAAAAAGTATACAGCGGACTGAACGGCTCATTAGAAGTTGATTGTCAAAAAAAGCAGGGAGGAAAGAAGTTGATTATAGACAGGAATACATATACATACGCTCATTCAGTGGCACGTACACATTCAAATATATACCTACACGCCTGCAGCCATACCACTGGGGCATCTGATCCGTCAGATCTCGGAAGCTAAGCAGGGTTGGGCCTGGTTAGTCCTTGCATGGGAGACCGCCTGGGAACACCAGGTGCTGTAGGCTTGAGAGAAGGACCTGGCAACCCACTCCCAAAAATCAATCCACCATTGAAAACCCTATGGATAGCAGAGAAGCACTGACAATAGTGTTTCCCCTGTTGTACAGAGGGTCGCTATGAGTTGGACACCAACTCGATGGCACCTAACAATAAAATACCTATATACATTTCTGCCTGCAGCCATAGACCTGTGGCATCCGATCCCATCAGATCTCAGAAGCTAAGCAGGGCCGGGCCTGGTTAGTACCTGGGTGGGAGACCGCCTGGGAACACCGGGTGCTGTAGGCTTGGGAGAAGGACCTGGCAACCCCCTCCCAAAAATCAATCCGCCATTGAAAACCCTATGAACAGCAGAGAAGCACTGACAATAGTGTTTCCCCTGTTGTACAGAGGGTCGCTGTGAGTCGGATACCGACTCGACGGCACCTAACAACAACAACATATACATTTATACGTTCACTGATTTGTAACACATTCACAAATACATATGTTCATGCACACATATTCATTTATAGGTATATTGTTTCATACATCCCTACATTCATAAATTCACACATACATTCATTCATTTATATATGTTGTTTGTTGTCAGGTGCCGTCGAGTTGGTGTCCAACTCATAGCAACCCTCTGTACAACAGGGGAAACACTATTGTCAGTGCTTCTCTGCTGTTCATAGGGTTTTCAATGGTGGATTGATTTTTGGGAGGGGGTTGCCAGGTCCTTCTCCCAAGCCTACAGCTTCTGGTGTTCCCAGGCGGTCTCCCATCCAGGTACTAACCAGGCCTGACCCTGCTTAGCTTCTGAGATCTGACAGGATCGGATGCCACAGGGCTACCGCTGCAGGCTCATTTATATGTACATTCATACATATGCATAAAACAAAAGTATTAGAAGAAGTGCTCTCAGGAAGATTCAGGTGTTGAATATTTTATGTGTAGTTTGTAAGTTATGAAAATCATAACCAGTCTCTCATTTCACCAATGGGGAAACTGAGGCTCAGACTGGGCAACAGATGGGCCAGAACCAGGCCTTCTGTCTCTGAGCTGCCCCTTTCCATTCCTTAGAGTTTTACTGGCTTGGATTTAACTCAGTGGGTAGAGCACTGCGCTGCAGTCTCTGAGGTCCCGAGTTCAATTCCCAGCACCCCAAAAATGGGAGAAGGGCCTGGCAATCCACTCCCAAGGCAATCCTGAAATAGCCATTGAAAACCCTATGAGGGCCACTATGAATCGGATACCGACTCGATGGCACCTAACAACAACAACAAAGGGTTTTACTGTGTGACCTCAGGCGAGCCCCTTCCCTCTCTGGGCTGCTCCAGAGGGAAGGGGCTCCAAGGCCCCTCAGCCTCCTTTCCAGCCCATCAGGGAAGTGCCAGCCTCTGAGTTCTGCGCCCCCACCCCCCTTGCTTTCTGCATTCGAGGAGAGCTGGCCTGAACAGCATGCCCAGGCCAAGTCTTGTCCGGGGTGACCAGACCCTTTGAGAAGTGCCAGAAATTTCATCACGCCAGTCGGAGGGATGGGCCAGGGTGAGTCACCAGTGAGCTGGGCCACGGGAGGTAGGGGCTGACCGTTCCCAGATGGGAGGCGTCCAGCTGGGCAGCTTTCCTGGAACAAGCAAGGAGCTTAGGAAATAGCGGAAGAAAAACAGCGATAGTCCCCCCACCTCCTCTTTCCACACCTCCCATTCTGTGCACTGCAGCCCCTCTGAGCACCTACCAAGGGCTCGCCTGGTCTCTGTGCATTGGCCCCGGATGCTGAGGAAGGACACTGGGGTGTGACTGCTCTGGGAGGGGGGCCTGGATGCGCCCCTGTGCTGCAGGTTTTGTCTGTAAAATGGGGCTAATGATATCTAGGATTGCTTCCAGGGTTAAATGAACCCGTCCCGCGAGATGCCCATTAGCATGCTTGGCACGCAGCTCATGGCTAACGAACGTGAGTGTGTCGTTCCTTCCGCTCATTGTCCCCTTTAAAAAGAAAGCCACCCTTGTGGAGAAACTGGACATTGTACAGAATGGACCGGTGCCAGCTCCCTGCCGTAAGGGACCTGGGCACGTAGGTGATGAAGTGGGTAGGTAATGTTGGCTCCATGGATCAAGCTTTATCAGCCAAGGCTCTACGGTGGAAGAATCTGGCACAAAAGACTCCAACTCAGATTGGCTGAAGCCCCAAAGAAAACAACCAACTCAAAATAAAATTGCAGCTCGGACTGCCGGAAGCTTCCTGGGGCATGCATTGGCCCCTGTGACAGGAGAGGGATGGATTAGGGCTGAGGTGCCCCGCTCCTCAGTCCAGCCTCCTCTGAGCTGCTCTGTCAGTGGGTCAAGCTCTGAGCGGCCTCCACACTGCGGGCTCACGGCCACCGTGAGCACCAGGCACGGTGAGCTCCTCCCGGCTCCAGGCTCCTCACGACAGCCCTTGGCTGGGCCTCATGCCCTCCCCTGAGCCACCAACTGGGGCTTGGGATGCCTCCTCCAGGGAGAGAGGGTCTTCTCCGTCCAAAGTCACCAGCGGGACAGGCGCAGTGGTCCTTGCCTGTCATCCCAGGACTCAGGAGGCCAAGGTGGGAGGATCTCGAGTTGGAGGCCAGAGGCAGCCTGCATGATTTAGCAAAACCCTGCCGCAGGATAGAAGAGAAGACATGAGCTGGGCATGCAGCTCGGTGGTAGAGCGCTTGTCAGGTATGCGGCTGTGAGTTCAGTCCCCAAGTAACGGCCCCCGCTCAACACACACAGTAAAAACACCCTGTGGACCAGCACAGGGAGAGGAGGCGCTGGAGGCGGGGGAGGAGCATGGGTGGGAAACTCAAGTGCAGACTGCACGAGTCTTTCAGGGAGGCTCCAACTCTCAAGCTCCCGCGGCGTATGGGC
>VMDO01014548.1:43965-54266 GCA_007922755.1 Pedetes capensis | reverse complement strand
TCAAAAATAGGTTTAATGCATTAGACACAAAAGACAGGAGACCAGAAGAGTTGTGGCATGGCATAAAAGATATCATTCAAGAACGAAGCAAAAAGTTCTTAAAAAGACAAGAAAAAAAAAAAAAGAAAAGACCAAATTACATGTCAAAAGAGACACTGGACCTTGCCCTCGAACTTCAAGCAGCTAAAGCAAAAGGAAGACATGATGAAGTTAAGGAACTAAACAAAAGATTCCAGAAGGCAGCTCAAGAAGACAAAAACAAATATTATAATGACATGTGCAAGGAGCTGGAGGCAGAAAACCAAAAGGGAAGAACACGCTCTGTGTTTCTAAAGCTTAAGGAAGGGAAGAAAAAATTCAAGCCTCGAGTGGCAGTAGTGAAAGATTCTACAGGGAAAATATTCAATGATGCAGGAAACATCAAAAGAAGATGGGAAGAATACACAGAGTCATTATACAAGAAAGAATTGGTACATGATCAACCATTCCAAGAGGTTGCATACGAAGAGGAACCAATGGTGTTGAAGGACGAAGTGGAAGCTGCCTTGAAAGAACTGGCAAAACACAAGGCTCCAGGAATTGATGGAGTACCAATAGAGATGTTTCAACAAACAGATGCAGCACTGGAGGTGTTAACATGTTATGATTTGTAAAATAGCTACTTGGGCAACTGACTGGGAGAGATTTGTGCCTATTCCCAAAAAAAGAGGATCTAACTGAATGTGCAAACTATCAGACAATATCATTAATGTCACACACCAGCAAAATTCTACTAAAGATCATTCAGAAGTGACTGCAGCAGTATATAGACAGGGAATTACCAGAAAATCAAGAGGGATTCAGAAGAGGGCAGGGAACCACGGACATCATTGCTGATGTCAGGTGGATATTAGCTGAAAGCAGAGAATAACAGAAAGATGTCTATCTATGTTTTGTTGTCTATGCAAAAGCATTTTACTGTGTGGATCATAGCAAATTATGGATAACACTTCGGAAATTGGGAATACCAGAACACCTAATTGTGCTCATGAGAAATATGTACATGAACCAGGAGGCAGTTGTTCGAATAGAACAAGGAAACACTGAGTGGTTTAAAGTTGAGAAAGGTGTGCGTCAGGGCTGTATACTTTCACCCTATCTCTTCAATTTATACGCTGAGCAAATAATCCGAGAAGCTGGACTTTATGAGGAAGAACGTGGCATCAAGATTGCAGGAAGACTCATTAACAACCTGTGTTATGCAGGTGACACAACTCTGCTTGTTGAAAGTGAAGAGGATTTAAAACATTTACTGATGAAAATCAAAGATCATAGCCTTCAATATGGGTTACGGCTAAACATCAACAAAACAAAAATCCTTATGCCTGGGTCAGCACGGAACTTCACAATAAATGGAGAAATGATTGAGGTTGTCCAAGATTTTGCTTTGCTTGCCTCTATAATCAACACCCGTGGAAGCAGCAGTCAAGAAATCAAAGGACGCAATGCTCTAGGAAAAACTATGGCAAAAGATCTCTCTAGAGTATTGAAAAGCAATTATGTCACATTGAAGATGAAGGTGCATCTGACTCATACCATGGTATTTTCAGTGGCATCATATGGTTGTGAAAGCTGGACATTGAACAAGAGAGACAGAAAAAGAATCGATGCTTTTGAATTGTGGTGCTGGAGATGTCTATTGAATACACCATGGACTTCCAAAAGAACCAACAAATCTGTGCTAGAAGAAGTGCAACCAGAGTGCTCCTTGGAAGCAAGAATGGCCAGACTGCGTCTGACATATTTCGGACGTGTAGTCAGGAGGGATCAATCCCTGGAGAAGGACATCATGTTTGGGAGAATGGCAGGTCAATGCAAAAGAGGAAAACCCTCCACCAGATGGATTGACACAGTGTCTGCAACAATGGGCTTAAACATAAATAAGATGGTTTGTCTGGCACAGAATCGGCAAGTGTTTCAATCTGCTGTACATAGGGTCACTATGAGTTGGACTCGACTCGACGGCACCTAACAACAACAACCTGATACTGAACTCTAAAATACCATGAACGCCTTACAAAACTCTAACAATTAATACATTTACAATAAACTCTCAGCCTGGCACCATGCTCATTTTGGACAATGCTCTTACTATAAGCCAATTCTTAGTGTGTTTTCTTGTCACATCACACCACCAAAAAATCCTGATTATTGTCATACACATTTTGTTGATTTTTATTTTTATGGTAAAATGAACTTGGTTAGTTTACTGCTGAGATTATTTGTATAGTATGTTTTTCTTTTATATGCTAGACCAGTATAAAGAAGGAACCAAGGCAGTTAAATTCAACATATATTTAGAAAATATTTGTCTCTTATTTCCAGGAAACAGGACACACTTTAGAAGTGGCACAGGCATAATCTTTTTTTTAGTATGTTTTTTGGATAGGTCTTATTGTTAGAAAATAAAGCCCAAAAAGAGAAGTAGCAATGCTAGAATCCAGGCAAATATTTGTTTTAGAGACACAAAACTAACACACAAGATAGATCTCATACAGGCATTTCTGGTTCTGTTTTAATGTTTAGGAGGACTATTGTTGCAATTACAGAATGCAGAAATAACTCAATGAACCTGCATAGGAAACCCTTATTCAACACTTTGCTTTGCTCTCCCCTTTTTTTGAGTAAATCTGAAGTTATAAGCATAACTAGTCCTCTGTGGACCTCTTAAATAATTTAAAGATGCTGAGCTTCATATTCTACAGCCCAAAGATGCTGACATTATTTTAAATTAGGTTTTTACACTTAAAACGTATTGAAGTGCATTTGTGGGAGATGAAGTTTTGCTACCTGTGCTTTTTTTATTCTGTGAGAACAGTGTTCTGCAGACAGAGTTGGAAGAAAATGATATCTCTATGGTTTCCTTTTAATCCTTTACCTCCCACCAAATGACATGTGCTAGGGGAACACATATATGACAACCTAGAAATTCCAGAATAAATTATGAATGAAAAGAGTCTTATTCATGGTTAGCGAAAAGGGAAATTTTAAATATTATCTAAGAAGAGCAATCGAGTGTTTTTATGATACACCTCATAGTTGAATGAATTTTAATTGTGCTACCACTCAAAGGATGTTTGTGCTATAACGTGGTACATACAAGAGATCTCTGCAATGCTGAAATGTGACCATTACTTAGCCCCGTGGCACCAATTTTAATAGAGTTTAGCTGTGTCTGAATAATACCAAACCTAACATGGTACTGTTCTCTGTAGGCACCTTCATCTCTTCCTGCACCTAGGCAGAAAGCTCCATCACATTCCTGCATGTAACTGCCACATGGGGTTTTTAAGTCCCTACGTTGTATGTATCTGGGTCAGAGGCAAAGCTCAAAGTTGAACTAGGGCTTAGTGCACTGCTTGGCCTCAATCAGAATTTTCCTTATGTGATCAGGCACATTCCCAGTTTGCCATGCAATGCACGTTGGCAAGGGAAAAGGGAGCAAAAAAAAATTTTTTTTTCAAGAAATAGGCATGTTGCCGAGTTTTCATACAGTGAAAAATTGGAGCCCCGGAGAGAAGCAAATGTTTGGAACTGTTAACCCTTCTGCCCTATCGCATTCCAAGTCAGTCAGATGGTCACAGCCATTTCTGCCAGGATATGCCAGTTACTGAGCACTGAGACAGGTTTCTAGCCTCACAAAATATGGTACCATGTGCAGGGCATTCATGAGTTCACATTAAAGTTTCCTTTGTGCTTGTCCTAATCCTAGGTTTGAAAGTCTCTTTTGTCCTTTTCCTTGATCTGGCTTTATTTCTTGTCCAGCAGGAATTTCATTTCCCACTGGAATCCTAGATTCCTTACTCCTCTGATTGTTGTTGTTGTTGTTGGGTTCTGTTAAGTTGGTGTCTGACTCATAGCGACCCTACATACAACAGGCGAACACCATTGTCAGAGCTTCTCTGCTATTCATAGGGTTTTCGGTGGCTGATTGTTTATTGGGAGTGGGTTGCCGGGTCCTTCTCCCAAGCTGACAACACCTGGTGTTCCCAGGTGATCTCCCATCCAAGTACTAACAAGGCCTGACCCTGCTTAGCTTTCAAGACCTGACGGTATCAGATGCCACATGGCTACAGCTGCAGGCACTCCTCTGATTAGAGTGATTATATTTTATTTACATGAGTCAAATTTATGGTCAGTAATCATAGGTTTCATATTAAATGGGAAAAATGGATTGCATGTAGAAAGAGACATTCTTCAAAATGGAAGGAAAATTAACCACAAAAAAGATCACAAACATACTCAGAGAGGATGCGGTGACCCTGATGGCTCTAGTTGGCAATCTTCTTGAAAAAATCCCAATCATCCAGAAATGACAAAAATATTAGGTGAAGATTTTCCATTTAAATGAAGTCAATACACTGAAGAGATATCTGTACTCCCATGTTCACTACAGCATTATTCAGAATAGTTAAAACATGGAATCAACCTATAATAAGTGTCCATCGGAAGAAAATGTGCTATTTATATGTAATGGAACACTATCCATCCTCAAATAGAAGGAAATCTTGTCAATTGCAATAACATAGATGAGCTTGGATGACATTATATTAACTGAAATAATCCAGACACAGAAAGGCAAATGCTATACGATCTTACTTATATATGGAATCAAAAAAGTTGAAATTTTAGAAAGGGATCAGAGTGGCAATTTCCAGGAGGAAAAAGTGGGGACATTCGGGAAGATGTAGGTAAAATACACAAAATTTAAGTTAAATAGGAGAAATAAGAAATAAATCTATTGCACAACATGGTGAGTACAGTCACTAATAATGTACTATATCATTGAAAGTTGTTGAGAGATTTTGAATTATTCACACTACCAAAAATAAGTATTTGAAGTAAAACAAATGGTAATTAGCTAATTTTATTCATTCCACATTGTATACACACTTTAAAATATCATGATGTATGTGATAGATATAATATTTTTATTGTCAACTTAAACATTAAGTTAAAAATAAACTTTGCATCTTATAGGCAGCAAAAAGGGAAAACATTTCCATTTTCTAGGTATCTGACTGTGGTAAAACTATTTAATCTCTTAGAATCTGTGTTTATTTATTTGTCACTGTACTTTAATGACTGATATGTTCACATCACAATGTTATTAGAAGAATTAACTGAGATGACCTATAAGAAATCACTTCTATCATGCTTTTTCCACTTATCTCTCAATGCTTATGGAGTTATATTTCTTTTAATGACAGTTCTCCACAAAGAGTTCAGCTAGTGCTCAACTTAAAAATTTCAACAATTTGTGATGGGGGTGTCTGTTTCAGTTCAACTTGAACCATTCTGTGGAGATATGTTTTTGATATATAATTATATAGTACATTATATATCCATTTAATATGTAATTGTGCTCAGGTTTAGCTCAGTTGGTAGGATGCTGCTCCTCATTTTCAGAGGACCCACGTTTGGTCCACAGCACTTCAAAAATGGAGAAGGGCACAGCAATCCACTCCTGAAGGAATTCCAAAATAATCAGCCATTGAAAACCCTGTGAGGGTCCCTATGAGTCAGGCTCTACTGAACAGGAATTACCAACAACAAAATTCAATCTCAGCAATTTAGGAGCCTGATGCAGGAGGATCATGAGTTTGGGGTCAGGGGAAACAACACAGCAAAACCCTGTCTCAAAATAAATAATAAACAAATAAGCAAACAAATAAATGAGGCTCAGTAGTGGAGTGCATGCCTAGCATGCATGAGGCCCTAGATTCAACTCCCAGTATGGAAAAAAAAGAAAGGAAAAGAAAAAACCTAACAAATAACTCAGTGTTTATTCATATAATTAAAGAGTTGTGCTATCGTCATGAAAGTCTAATTTTTAAACATTTTTCCACTAAGCATCCACTAATCAGTTTTGTGTTTCTTTGGATACAGTGTCTTGGGACTGGCTTCTTGTGCTTAACATAAGACTTTCAGAGTTCCAAGTTATAGTATGTATCAGTACTCTATTCCTTACTATGGTCAAACAATATTCCAATGTATGGATGCGCCACTTTTGTTTATCCACATAACAGTTGGTAGACATTTGTATTTTGTCAATATTTTGTTTATTACAAATAATAGTTCAAAGAATATTCATGTACAAGGTCATTTGTGAATATGTTATTACTTCTCTTGAAATAGCTTCTTTCCAAAGAAAGAAATGCTGAGTTATATAGTAACTTTTTAAGTCTTTGAAGAACTTTCAGACTGTTTTACAATTGACTGCATCATTTTACATTTCCAGCAGCAATGTATGAGTGTTCTAATTTCCCCACGTTCTCTGCAATACTTGTTATTGCCTAACTTTTTTATAGTTATCCTGTTGTTGTTGCTGTTAGGTGCTGTTGAATTGGTGTCCAACTCTTAAGGACCCTATGTCTAACAGGCAAAACACTATTGTTGTACTTCTTCGCTGTTCATAGGGTTTTCAACGGTTGACTGTGTTTTGGGAGTGGGTTGCCAGGTCCTTCTCCCCAGCCAACAGCACCTGGTGTTTGGTGATCTCCCATCCAAGTACTAACCAGGGCTGATCCTGCTTAGCTTCTGAGATCTGATAGGATCAAAGGCCACAGTGGTATAGATGCAGGCACAATTATGTTAGTGGATATAAAATAATTTCAACCTAATTTTGTTTTGCATTCCCCTAATAATACTGAGCATCTTTTTATATGACTAGAAACAATTTATATATCTTTTGGAGGAATGTCTATTCATCCTTTGACTATTTGCTAATTGGACTATTTGTCTTTTTCAAAACATTCAGTTATAAAAGTTTTTCATTTTGGTACAGTCCTTTATTAGATACATTATTTGCAAATGTGTGCTCCCATTCTGTGGGTTACGCTTTTCCTTTTTTCATGGTATTTGCAACACAAAATTTGCTAAGTTTGATGCACTTTTTTTTTTTTTTTTTTTTTTTTTTTTTTTTTTTTTTTTTTTTTTTTTTTTTTTTTTTTTTTTTTTTTTTTTTGCTTTTGTTGCTTGTGCTTTTGGAGTTGAATCAAGAAACAATTGCCTAACTCAGGGTCAAGAAGATTTACATTTATGTTTCCTTCTAAGAATTTCATAGCTGTAGGCTTTACATTTAAGTCTATAACATTTTAGTTAATTTTGTATATAACTTGGAAGGCAATTTCACCATTTTGCATGTGGTTGACCAATTCACCCACTCTATTTGTGGAAAAGGCTATTTTTTTCTTAACTATCTTGTCACTCTGATCTAAAATCATATAAGTGGAAATTTATGAGACTACTCAGAATTTATAATTGTACTATATTGACCTATATTTCTGTTTTTATGGTAGTATACATTGTCTTTATTACTAAAGATTTGTAGTAGGTTTTGAATTTGGGAAATATAAATCTTCCAACTTCTTTGTAAAAATGCTTCAGCTATTCTGGTTCCTTTAAATTTCTATATAAATATTAGAATCAGCCAGTTAATTTTCACAGAGAAAGCAGATCACATTTTTTTAGGATTTGCATTGTATCTGAAGATCAGATTGAGAATATTGTCATTTAGCAATATCAAATCTTCCAGTTCACTAATATAGAATGTCTATTCATTGATTTTAGGAGAAGGACCTGACAACCCACTCCCAAAAATCAATCTGCCATTGAGAACCCTATGAACAGCAGAGAAGCACTGACAATAGTGTTTCACCTGTTATATGTAGTGTTGCTATGAGTCAGATGCAATGGCACCTAACAACAGCAACAATTCACTGATTTAGATCTTGTTTAACCTCTTTCTCACTCATTTATTTATTTATTTATTTATTTATTTATTTATTTATTTTTGTGGTACTGGGTCTTGAACCCAGGGCCTCACCTTTGCATGCTTTGCAAGTGCTGTACCTCTGAGGTGTATCCCCAGACCATTTTTTTACTTTTTGAGATGGGGTCTTGCTAAATTACGCAGACTGCCTCTGGTCTCAAACTTGCAATCCTCTTATCTCCGCCTCCTGAATCCCTGGGACTACAGGCATGTACCACTGCACCTGGCTAATTTATTTCAACAAAGTTTTATAAGCTAGAGTACAAGTCTAGGATACTAGTTTACAAGGTTCTAGTATACAAGCACATTCTGTTAAATTTATAACTAAGACTTTTGTTTTCTCAATATTCATGTGAATGGAATTGTTTTCTCAATTTCATCGTTCTCAAAATCATCTTTGATAGTATACAGAAATATAATTGATTTAGTTGCATAAATTAACTATACAAAGTAATGGGTTTCATTATGACATTTTCATACATATATATAATGTACTTTGGTCATATTTATCCTCCCATTATCCTCTTGTGTCCCACTTCCCTTCCCCCTAGTCTCATTCCTCTTCATTTCTTTGTTTTCATTTTTTGTTTGTTTGTTTTTTAAGATAGCATCTGTCTATGTAGCCCAAACTGGACTTTACCTTGCAATCCTCTTACCTCAGCCCCTAGAGTGTTGTGATTTCCAGCACATGCCACTACACTCATTTCATGACTTTTTAAAAATCTACATTATGCATATGAGAGAAACATGCAAAATTTGTCTTTCTGAATCTGGCTTATTTCACTTAACACGATGATTGCTAGTTTTATCAATTTTCCTTCAAATGATATAATCTCATTCTTCTTTATGGGTGAATAATACTCCATTGTGTACATATACCACATTTTATTTACTTATTCATCTGTTGATGGGCATTAAAGTTGATTCTAAAACTTGGCCATCATGAATAGTGTCACAATAATCATTGATATGCAGGTAATTCAATTGTATGCTGATTTTTATTTCTTTGGGATATACATGGAAATGTCAGAGTAGTATCATATGGTAATTCTACTTTAAGTTTTTTGAGGAAACCCCATACTTATTTCCATAGTGGCTGGGCTAATTTACATACTAACCAACAGTGTATAGAAGTTCTTTTCTCTACATCCTCATCACCATTTGTTGCTGTTTGTTTTCTTGATAATAACCATTGTAACCAGGGTGAGATCTCAGTATAGTTTTGATTAGCATTTCCCTAATGACTAAAGATGTTAAACATATTTTCATGCACTTATGGGCCATTTATACTTTTTCTTTTGAAAATTGACCATTGATTTCTTTGTTTGTTGATTGGATTTTTGTCTTTAATTTTTTGAGATCTTTACATGTTCTGGCTATTAGTCCCTTGTCAGATTAATGGCTGGCAAAGATTTTCTCCAATTCTATAGATAATCTCTTCATTCTGGTAATTATTTCCTTCAATGTAAAAGAGCTTTTTAATTTGATGCCGTCCCATTTGTCAGTTCATGCTATTATTTCCTGAGCTACTGGGGTCCTATTCAGAAAGTCATCATCTATATCTATACTTAAAGTGTTTTTCCTATGTTATTATACATATACAGAAGTCTTAAACTAGATATCTGTCTCTTATTTTATACAAATATCAATTCAAAATGGATCAAAGATTTTAATATACTACCTAAGACATTGAAACTACTATAGGAAACACAATTGATTTTTGTGTATTATCTTATATCCTATGATCTTGCTGGATTTATTTACTAATTCTAATTATTTTTGCTGGATTCCTTGTTGTCATTGTTGTTAGGTGTCATTTAGTCGGTATCCAACTCATAACAACCTTACATACAAGGGAAACACTATTGTTAGTACTTCTCTGCTGTTCATAGGGTTATCAATGACAGATTGATTTTTGGGAGTGGGTTATAGGGTCTATCTCCCAAGCCTACAGCACCTGGTGTTCCCAGGTGGTCTCCCATCCAAGTACTAACCAGGCCTGACCCTGCTTAGCTTCTGAGATCTGACTGGATTGGATGCCACAGGGCTACAGCTGCAGGCCCTGTATCTCGTGTGTGTGTGTGTGTGTGTGTGTGTGTGTGTGTGTATACATATATTTACATATATACATATACACACACATATATGTATATATACATATATACATATATGTATATATAAATATATATGTATATATGTGCATGTACATATATGTATATGTGTACATGTACATACATGTACATATATGTACCTATATACATACATATGTACATATATATGTACATATGTATATGTTGTTGTTGTTGTTGTTAGGTGCCGTCGAGTCGAGTCCGACTCATAGCGACCCTATGTACAGCAGATCGAAACACTTGCCGATTCTGTGCCAGGCAAACCATCTTATTTATGTTTAAGCCCATTGTTGCAGACACTGTGTTAATCCATCTGGTGGAGGGTTTTCCTCTTTTCCGTTGACCTGCCACTCTTCCAA